>JAODAL010039209.1:0-38250 GCA_025379985.1 Phyllomedusa bahiana
CTGGAGTTAGTAATTTGCTATAGATATAAGGCTCTCCTGTTAATAGGTGGTGCTCCACCAGACTTGATAATAGAAAGGGAGTTATTCCCTCTTTCAGAAGCAAAAAGGGTTAAATGATGAGGTGAGAGATCAGGTTTTTAAATAGTGTGTATAGAGGTTAAGAGTTATATATAATAAAAGTTACGTTTTAGTGTTAAACAGATAGAGAACTGATAGAGTTTAAGTTTGGCTACAGCAAAATAGTAAATATAGTGATCAAAAGTCACTCTCTGTTCTCTTGGGAGATTCCCAATGTTTTGGAGATTATGTGACATATTCATCCTAGCTCCGTTTAGGGAGAACATGAGAAACAGAATTTAATGTTTTAGGGGGGGCTGTCAGGTGCAGCAGGTGTGTATTGAAAACATTAAACTCTGTTGGTACCTTTTATATCCATTGATTACATCTAGAAACTGTCTATATACTATTTGCATAAACCATTCTCTATTTCTATTACCCTTGACCAGTTAATTCAGATATTATACGCTTGGAATGCACAGCTTTTGCAAGAAAACTACCTTCAGAATGTACTTGTTCTGAAAGACGCTGAGGACATTAAAAAATGGACTCTTTATGGCTTACTAAGAATCCAGCTTAAGCAACACAGACAAAATGGAAGCAGAGTACACTTGTTTCAACATCTAATATCTGCTGAAGTAAACAACTCCATTTAAGGAAATGTGTTTTGCTGAGACTGCGCAATATTATGCAACGCATGCAGAAAATGAAGGATTGATGTATATTACCATATATGAACTTACGCTACGAGTTCCTTATTAACTTGTCCCACCAAATGTCAATTAACCAATGATCAAACAACACATTATGACAAATGCTTACATATCAAATTATATAAAATCTTATGTACTTCCTTGTATTAAACAGAGTTGTATTACCCATCACCTTGACTGGGTAGTATTCCTTGGGGATCCCTGCTATTTACAGCAAATATATATATACATTAATTTGGAGGAGGTAGCAATTGGCAAGAGTACAGATACAAAGAGATAAACTGTACTTCACATCTAATGGTTTTAATGGATTTGATTTTTTTTGCATATTTTGGGGTCCGTTTTTAATTAAAGGGCACAGATTTTCAGTTTTAAAAAGTCAGTTGTATTGCTTTAAAGCCAATCTGATTACTTTTATAGAATTTTGTTTTTCCAATGTGCAAATCTGGTGGCCCTGATTGATTAACACCTTGGACATGATCATTAATTGGCTTCAATGCTAATAGCTAATTGAGGCCTATGAATTGTTTGATTAATAGAATAATTTTTCTTTTGTGTTGATTAAGTCATTGCTTCATTAATTTTTAATTTATACGAGTAATTTATAATCCATCAGGATATATAAATATACTTTTAACCAAAGGATGGTCAATAAAGTAGATAATATTATCACAAAATGGTCCAGAAAGAAGCAGGCAATCGGTACCAAATTGAGATTTTGGTTCAGCATAGAGATAGCAAATATCTTATCCCATAAGTACATGATGCATTGTACTTGTAATGGAAATACATTTCATGCCAGGGCGGTAATACATTTATAAAAGCTTTGAAATTTTATCTGCAGTATTACTGACCTTGAAACTAAATGAAGGCATTTAAAATGCATTTTAATACATTTTTAACATACTGAAATCACTAAACTAAATCTAAAGGGTTCTTACAGTTTTATTTAAATTAAAGGGGTTTTATCGTTTGAAGCTTTCACACACTTGAGCTGTCTCTATCTGTTTCAACTTCAAATACATGGGCGAGTCTCTTCTCTCAGTAGGCGTGTCTCTCCTCCCAGGAGGTGGGCGAGTCTCTCCTGCAGTGCTCTCATGGCTGCAGAGTTCTCATGCTTCTGGCTGCACATGCTCCTTGTAATCAGGGCCCCTGTATTGCTGTAACCAGAACACCTGGAATGGTGTAATCAGTTGTACATCAGTTGTACATAGCCTGAACTGATGAAGCAAGTGTGAGGAATGCTCTCTGCCCCTCTCCCTCTCTGTTATCAGGCAGGAGGTAGAGCAGACTGTATAAGACTGTGTTATATGGGTTATGGGAACAGACGGTATTAGACTGTGTTATATGAGGGGAGAGTGAATCTATCAGCTAGATAGCGATTGCCCAGATCATTCACCTTAGAGTTGAGAGATGAGTATAGAGCCAGCAGCCATCTCATACAGTTAGTTTCACTTTTGTTTTCCACAGCTTAGAGTAGAGTAAGCTCAGAGTGCAGACAGCCAATCACAGCACATGGGACGTTTCCCATCCGGGGGCGTGTCAGAACAGGCTGAATGACATATTAGTCAGCCAATCACAGAAAAGGGGGGTGGGTGTCCCGTTCAGCTGCAGCAGAAATAGCTGTAGATGCACAGAAAAGCTCATCTGCTATACTAAGTGAATTAGGTAATGCAAACCAATCACAAAAGTGCTTATTTTTACTGTCTCCATCATTTGAGATATTATCTTTGTAGCAAGAAATCCCCTTTAAACTAAGCTGTTGTATAAATAACAAGTTCTAAAACTTTTTAATCTACTGTGTTTCAAATCCTAACCATTTCTAAGATATTTCCTTACTGTTAGTGAATAAGAGCACTTTTATGTACATAGACCGCAAACCCTACTGTTTGTTCTGCTCTCAGCTAAGTAAAGGACAAAGAACATGCCTAAGACACTGTCTAGATACTCAACAAAGAAAAGTCTCAGCAGCAACTTTGTAAATAAAAATAAATTTGAGTGCTTGCCCACAGACCTTGTTGGGTGAATAAACTTTTTTTGATTTTTGAAGTGCTGCATTTTCCAATTTTTTGACTGTATAGATACTGTCCTATGAGCAAAAGACATTATTAGTTCTGCAAATTTATCTCATTGATTTTATTACAATGTATCATAAGTCTGGAGTCCAGGATGTTAAGCCTGCGCTGCATACAACTGTATTTACTGTTTCGGTCCTTTACCTCTACTTTTTGGTAAAGGAAAAAAAAGGGAAAATACTACTAATGTTTTTTCGGTAACCTTGGACATCCAAAAAAAAGTATTTTTACCTCTTGTTTCACCCCTATATCCTCATAAGTTGTATGTTCTTGCAAGCAGGACCTTTTTATTGCTTGATTTATTGATTGGTTTGTTACTCTAACATCAGTTTCTTTGTGCGTGTACCCTTTGCATTGTAAAGCTGTGAATTATATTGGCGCTATTTAAATAAAGATTATTATTATTATAAAATATGTTCTGATCTGGAAGTGAAGTTCCTTTAAAAAAATTAAATTAAATTAATTAAATTTTAAAAAGCCTTTTATGCTATCAAAAGCTATAGTTTGTCTCCCACTGGAATTACTTCTTTGCTCTGTAGCTACTGTCAGGCAGGTATTATTCTGGGATGTGTAGTGAACATCAGCTGCTCTTAAAGACAGTGCTGACAATGTGTGTCGTTAAAGTTGACCACCTCTTCTTGCACTCCATAATGAGGAATGTAAAATATAACATTTTGGCTCCACAGCAAAATTTTAAATGATGACCCACCTCACAATAACCATTGTCCGAAAAAGTGAATTGTGCTTTGGTCTCCAGTCAGTGCCATGTTTACACACTGTGGACGAGCGACAGCAGGCAGTCGCATGTTCCTGCCCACTAGGTGGAATACAGCAGTATACCGGCTGCAGACGTGCCACCAAAAACCCTTTGGGTTTGGTGGGGGAAAGCCAACTATTTGGCCGTCAGTAACCATAGATTGCTGACACAGGTAGCTAGCAATGGATGCAATCCCGGCTAGTAACGGGTTGCTTTTCCTGGGACGGCGATAGGTTGGGTGGTTGCCGTCCCCACGTTCCAGGACGGGATTTTGGAAACATCCCTGGAAAACCTATTAAAAGCCTGTCTCTCCAGGTAATCGGGGGGTGTGGCTTGCTACCTGAGAGTGGGGAAAGCAGAGGAGCTGAGGAGAGGGCTCTTACCCCCAGGCTGGACGGAAGCCTGAGTGGTACTAGGAGAGATACAGTGCTGGCGGTGCTGGACAGTAGGTCCTGACCGCAGGTTAGAGAGGGTCTCTACTGTATATGTAGTTAGTGGCTAGGACGGCCTAGGGTTTAATTTTTGTATACCGTATATATTTTTCCTGTGTTGAAAAATAAAGCTGGTGAATCCAGACTTGAAGAGAACCCTGTGTCAGAAATTCCGTTTAACCAAAGCGGCGATCCCGGACCCTAAAGAACCCCAGGACGGTCCAAGATGGCGTCCAAACGCATGTGAAGCGTTACATATGGTGGGGGTATGCGAAGGGCAAGAATTGGCGCAGTGTTGCATAATTGGCACAAAACGGGTGTGTCCCAGAAGAATACTGCCAAAGTTTACATAGGACTGCTGGATGTTCTCTCTGGGTGAGAAAAGGTGTTTCTGAAGACAGGAGGTGCCCCTTGATACAGACGTTCTGTGTGGGAAGACTGACTCACTTAAGAGAGTGACTGGCCAGAGACTTGGTGGTCAACAACTGGTGCAAAAATGAGACCCCAGTGCAGGGGTTAATTGCATCAAGAGATTTGCCTACAGCAGAATTTAAAGGGCCAGAGGCCTGATTGTGAAGGGTTTGCTGTCAAGTGACTGTGAGCTCAGTGGAGCAAGTGGTGTCTTTAACAAGAGAGAGAGACACACCCGCAGTTATACTGGGAAATCTTGGGGATACAAACTGCCTGTGTGAATAAGTGTCTGTTTCTGCAGAGAAAGATGGCAACACTCAGTACAGAGACTGTGTCACGGCTGGAAATTTCTTTTGACCATGGAGGAATTGTTGAAATGCATTGCAGCAGGCAAATGCCCAGTTAGCACAAGCATTAGCCCAAACAGAAGGCCGAGCGCGACCAGAGAGGACCGACGGGCTGTGCAGGAGGCATTAGCGAAACAGAAGTCTGAGCGGGATTTGAGCAGCCGATTGGCAGTGTGGTGGCTATGAGAAAGATGACTCGAGCAGATGCCCGTATTGGCGGGTTTCCGGGCCCAGAATTTTGAGCGGATTGTGATTCGTGAAAAACCCTCCCACCCGAAGAATGGGCATATGTTCTGGCGCACTTGCTGGTTGGCAAACCCCAAAGGATTTATTGTGACAGGCCCCTACAGGACACTGGGAAAATTATCCAAGCTAAAGAGAGAGATTCTGGCATGTCTGGGGTTACCAAGGACTGTTTATGTGCAAGATGGTACAGAACCAAAAGTGTGCAAAATCTGTTGCCGAGGGCCCACAACCGACCGACTACTGCAGGAGGCAAAGGTCCAGTTTCCAAAAAGCAATATGTTCCTTACCTGCCAGGGGTTAAATCCTCAACCGTGGGAGCAATGGAGTAACATGGATGACACCGTTACCAGAGGCAACCAACTCGTCAGCAGAGGGCACCCGCTACCGTCCGAAAGAGGAGCGGTGTTGGAGGTCCCACCAAGCAGGCAGCTGTGAATCTGAGAGTCCTCTGACCAGGAAGCAAGAGAAGATGCAGCCCCCCAAGTCCGGGAGTCCCAGCAGTGTGGTTGTCCCATCCTTGTTTGTCGGGGACTCGCACCAAGAGGTTTCCAGAAGGTGCATGGACATCGGCTCGGGTTTTTGAAAACCCGATGGAATGGGGTAAGACTGTTGCTGTTTCTGATGTCACCCTTTTTGAGACTGATAAACATGTGCAGGATTTATGTGGGGACTTTGCGAGTTAAACAGATTTCCAGATATGTTGCCAAGCAAAAAGCATCCTGAGGGCAGTGGGTCTGTTAAATCTGGAGGTACCGAGTCTGATAGACTAAAATATATTGCATGTGGACATGTCATTTAAAAATCGTTTTACTGCCCTTCATGTTTGAGAAACCGGATATGTCTGAACAAGGTGCTATAGAATCTGCAGCCCCAATAGTAGAAGGGATTAGCTCAGGTGTGCCCTTTGAGATCTTGGCTGAGGGCAAAGCAGTCGGTATGAGTCCACTAGGTAATAGCAACCTGCAAATGGGTCCTAGTGGCAGCTCTCTGTATAACTCAGGGGATTGCCAAGTGTGAAAAGAGGCTACCCCTGATAGCAATAGAAAGGGGACTAGCTTTACGGTGCCCCTAGAGGTCAGAGGGGAGCGGAAGCAGCCCCAAATTACACAGGTGATGTGTGTTCTGTAGTGGATAGCCACCCTGAGATGTGCGCTGTTTAGTGCCCCGCTTCTTGTGAAGTTTAATGTAACGGGTGTTTTTCCAAAAGGGGAAACGGAAAGCCCTGCAAATGGTGGTTCTGACGCCCAGGTCTAAAGGGGTTGATGACAAGAGCGTGAATGGGACGGTGATTGAACCCGGTAGCATGCATATGTGCAGGAATGAGTCTGGTTGTTCCTACCGCACTGTGTGAAACTGGTTGGTATCAAAGAGATGCCTGATTCAGAAGCTGAGCATGCTCATATGGTGACCGTTACTGGAGATGGTGAGAAAATATCTCCATCCATTACTGTAAGTCTGAACAGGACCTGTGAGTGGGGTGCACAGGGAAAGTGTTGCCTGAATTGCACACTGGGAGTGTAGAGCATTATAAGGAAAGGGTAAATAGTTTAATGTGGTTACCCTCTTATGTGTGGCACGACTGGGGCCCAGTCAGTTAAACATGTCCTCACATAGCCAAAGGGAGAAAGAGTGGACTCCGGGATGGAGGAGTGTGTAAACAATGTACATGGGTCTGGTGTTTTACTCTGGTGGGTTATGTGAGTTTTGTAGTGGGCCAGATGCAGGAGGGATCCTAACGGATGTTGAGAGTTCATCGGGGGTGACAGGGGTAGGAGAAAATGGAGGGATTTTTGTCTCCAAGTTGTGCTGCACAAAGTGGGTTGCTAGACATCACAGAGATGGGTGTAGGTTTAAACCCTCATGAAGGACCAAGGGAGGATGAAGGAATCCTCAGACCCTAGTGATGGGCATGGTAATGTAAAGGTGACTGATGGATGGCCCTTTGAAATGGAGATGGTCCCGTAAGATAGACCAGGTTCCCTTTGAGAAGTTGCAGGGGCCCGGTGTCCCAAGGCAAGAAGAGGGCCCCAAAAAGCTATTTGTTGAGAGGACCAGTATAAGATGTCTGGACAGTATGAGGGTTTAACACCCGGTGTAGATGACCTTGGGTTGGGGGTAAAGACTGAACCTGATATCCATGAGGTCCAATGTGATGAAGTCTGTGAAGTTGCAGAGCCTGGGTGCTGTATGCCCGCTGTTGAGAAAGGTAAACCAGCTGAGATGGTAAACAAAGGTCAAATACTTGCTATCAACGGTGATACCCATGTGATGGGAAAGTGAAACATATGGCCCATACTTTGCCCATGTTGAGATAAGTGAAGGTTGGGAACCCTCACGGGAGCTTTCTGGGCCAGTGACAGTAAAAAAAACCAGTTGAGCCTCAGAGTCCGCATACGGTCAGTGTTTGCCAGAAGTCTGGTGATGGCAAAAACTATTAGGCCCTTTTCTTATGTCCTGCAGAGAGTGCGAAAAAACAGTGATAAAAAGTCTGTGGATATGTCCCATAGTTATGGTGAGTGCACTGGCGTGGGTTTGGTAGTATCAGATGTAAGGGGGTTATTGCCCTCAGAGGGCAGGTACCTGGGAAGGTAGTAAACCTGGATGGTTGTATGATTCTGGTTCTGTGCAGTTGGAATTTGGAGACCACATGGCAGATGATAGCAGAGAAACAAATGGGAAAAATCTGCATGTTGATGGGGGAAAAGAATTTCTACAGGCTGTGAAACTGGAGTATAGTTCCCCTGAGAGTATGGGTACCGCCCAGGAAAACAAAGGGCAGTCTGACTTAGGTAAAATCGTACCCCAAAGTAGGAGCTTTGACCCTGGAGGGAGTTTTGTGCAGGGTGAGAAAGACCTACGGCCTTTTTCAAAGGGGTGGGATATGTGGACGACCCGACAGCGGGGCAGTCGCATTTTCCTGCCACTAGGTGGAATACAGCAGTATACCGGCTGCAGACGTGCCACCAAAAACCGGGGTTTTGGGGGGGGGAAAGCAAACTATTTGGCGTCAGTAACCATAGATTGCTGACACAGGTAGCTAGCATGGCTGCAATGCGGCTAGTAACGGGTTGCTTTTCCTGGGACGGCGATAGCGTTGGGTGGGTTGCCGTCCCCACGTTCCAGGGCGGGATTTTGGAACATCCACTGGAGCCCTATTAAAAGCCTGTCTCTCCAGGTAATCGGGGGGTGTGGCTTGCTACCTGGAGGGGGGCAGCAGAGGACCCTGAGGAGAGGGCTCTTACCCCAGGCTGGACGGAAGCCTGAAGTGTACTAGGAGAGTACAGTGCTGCCCGGTGTGGACTTGTAGGTCCTGGACCGCGGGTTTTAGAGAGGGTCTCTACTGTATATGTAGTTAGTGGTTAGACGGCCTAGGGTTTAATTTTTGTATACGTATATATTTTTTCCTGTGTTGATAAATAAAGCTGGTGGAATCCAGACTTGAAGAGAACCTTGTGTCAGAAATTCCGTTTACCAAAGCGGCGATCCCGGAGCTAAAGAACCCCAGGACGGTCCAAGATGGCGTCCAAACGCATGTGAAGCGTTACAACACATACAGCACAGTGATGCTACATGATCATATACTGTACATAATGATTTCACACCATAGTGATAATGCACATAGTACAGGAATAATGCATGGGGTTATATACGGTAAGGGTATTTTCACACGGCTGATTTGGACGCTGTTTGGAAGCTGATTTTTCAGCACCCAGAACAGTATGAAAACAGCATCAAAATCTCACCTGAAACACACTTTTTCAGAAGAGGTTTTGATGAGGCTTTTGAGACGTACATTTTAGGCGCATTTTTAGGAGAGTTTTTGGCGTGGTCTTGACGCGATTTTAGACAAAGTTTTTGTTGCAATTTTATCTTCATCAGCCTACAAAATTACAACTTTACAAACACGGCCAAAAACACGCCGAGGTTTTGAAGCTATCCATTGATTCCTATGGAGATTTTCAGCATTGCAAAAGCTTAAAAAATTTACATGACACTTCTTTTTCAGCAGTGAGAACAGCGTCCAAAGAAGCATGAAAAACACGCAACAAAACCACGTCCAAAAATGCATAGTGTGAACTACAACGCGGCTTTACATAGGAATCAATGAAAATGAACTGGGAGCATTTGGTAAGCTTTTTGGGTGCTGTTTTGGATGTGGAAACGCTCAGAAAACAGCATCCAAAACTGCGTTCAAATAAGCCGTATGAACATATCCTTAGGGCCTGTCCCCATGGTAGTCAGATTTACAGACGGTTTTAGGATTTAAAAAATGTCTGTAAACAGACTGTCAACCTTTTACAGATTTAAATAGAAAACATACAGTAGTCCACATCGCATGGATTTTTTTGCCGGAGGATTTTTTTACACCGCGGGTGTAACGAAAAACTTAGAACACGTTCATTCTTCCACCTTGTTTTCCGGTGGAACATGAACAGTTCAATGTGAAGGAGGACGGCTGAATCCGCAAACTGCGGACAAAAGCCATCCCCCTTTAAAGTAGTTGTCTCGCTATAAAAAATAGCTTTCAAAATGTAGGGAACACTAAATGAAGACGTTTTCCAAATATATTGTGTTGTTCATTTTTTTTTGTTGAGGAGCTACAAGTCATTTTATCACCTTCCTGTCTCTTTCTGGTTCCCCTAGTGACTGACCTGTGTACTCTTTTCTCCCCTGCTGCTTGTTCTATCTGATAGCAGGGAGTGACATCATCACACAGGTCCTAGCAGCACAGAACTCCAGACAGTGAGAGCTCGTTTTTATCTGAACTTTCAGACAAAAGTCGAATTACTCTACTGTATACATTAGCTGAGAAGCTTCTCTGGACCTCATTTAGCTAATATATACTGATAAACATAATAAACAGAGAAGTCTGAATACACAGAGCTCATATGCTAATTGCAGACAGCTTGACCAGGAAGTGACAGAGCCAAGCAGCATTATTTCATTCATGCATCCTATGAAACTTTGAGATGAGACAATCCCTTTAAGTGCAAAAAACGATAATCCGACCAGTGTTTTGTCATTACCGTGTGACCGCATCCCTACAGTACAAAAGTCGGGTAATCTGCATTTAGTTTTTCTGTTTTTACCTTTCATCATCACTCAGCACACTTTCTATGTGAGTAGTGGTGGTGGTCAACTTATTAATTGGGTATCATTAGCTGCTATACCTGCAATTATAGTAATTACATTTATGTTTGTTATACTAGTCCAGGAAACCATTATAACTAAATCCCAGGGCTATCTTATCCATTGGGCACACTAGACAGTTCCCCTTTTTTTTTTTTTTTTTTTTTTTTTTTTTTTTTTTTTTTTTTTCCCTGGGTGCCCCAGGTGGTCAGAGTTATGTCCTGGCAAACCTCAGGATGCCAATTGCATTGCCATTATTTTTTCTGTTCCGATTGAAGAGGCCAGGTGTGATGCCACGTGTTAGAATGTGGCTAAAGGCATGGATTGATTTGATGTTGTGTTTGGGCATGTTTAGAGGCATGGCCTGTTTTGATATCATGTGCTTAGAAAGGCACAGTGCCCTTTTTTGCCCAGGGGCCCCTAATGCGGGGGGGGGGGGATATTTGGGGGGGGGGGGGGACGCTGAGGCAGCGCTCTGTTTTAGTGGTGCTCAACTATATCCAAAATCCTCATAGATATGAATAGGATAGAGCTGTGCAATTCCCAATTCACTGAGGCTGGCTCATGGGAAGCTATAAGCCAGCTTCAGAAAAGGATTTTGCAAGGTGGCAAAACCCTTTGAATCCACATAGTCTTATATGTCATGAGACAGCCAACAGTTCTCTACTCAGCTGCTGGTAATGTCTGTGGATAAGAATATGTTATTGTTCTACTCGTAGGTTATTCCTGTGGGTCTGATTTTCAGGGACCTGTTTGGAACCAGGGACAGTGGGTAATGGCTTAGTTTACCACCCTTTAAAACCAGCCCTGCAAATACTTCTATGATTTCATTTCCGATAAATGTATGAGACTCACACTGATTTATCTGCCTTGCTTTTATCCCCTTCTCATCTGGACATTGCAGTTTTTACTCCTCTGACCACTAAAAATTAAACAGACCACAAATGTATCTGCTGTCGTCTTGATATTTATTCTTCTATAATGGTTCCTAAATATTTTACATTAACAAGCATTACCAAGCAGGACTTACTGACTTCTTTACCACTAAAATGCATCAGACAGCCATTTCAAATACCACAACATGGCCTACAAATAGCGCAGATCCATTTCTCGGTAATATCAGCAGTTGGGCGTAATTTAAAGTTTGAACTTTACCTAGTACAGAAAATAAGATTCTGAAAAAAACAACTGCTGACAAATATTCAGCATGCAAGAAGAGGGTGCTAACTGTTTTTTTTTTATATCTGTGTTATGATTACATTGTTTGTTAATGTGGTCTTACTGTCTAATGAGTTTTTGTTTAAAGGGTTGTCTCGTACAAAAATAGCCTTTCAAATTGTAGGGGAACAACAAATAAAGGAATTTTCCAAATATATTGCTTTGCCTTCTCTGTTTTCCCCAAGGAGAATATAAGTGAATTTATGACCTCCATGGCTATTTCAGTTCCCTCAGATAACAGGACCTTTAAACAAATCTCCCCATGCCTGTTTTGTTCAATGAGATAACAGTGCGTGATGTCATCACACAGGTGACAGGCAGTGGGGCCCATGCTGCTCAGCCAGTAAAAAGCTTGATTATGCATAAAATAAAACAGAACTGTAATTAGGGCTTTTGTTTTGGGATCAGATAAAGCCTTCTGAGAGCCAATTTGAAAAGCCTTCTCAGTTAAATCCTGATGTAATTAGCCAACTGAAAGCAAGCACAGAGCCACACGAGCACTAGAGCTGTATTGACATATGATCAGCTCTGCAACAGGAAAGTGACAGAGTAATTTCATTCATGCCATTCTATGAAACCAAGTAGGGAGACAACTCCTTTAAGTGTTTATTGAACTGAACAGCTAAACTGTTTGTGGGTCCATTTGAATACAGGCTTTTGTACTAAAATTCAAATAATACAAAATTTTACAGCTCTGTGACACTGTCTTCCCTTTCCATCCTACGCATGTCTAGAGGGAATGTACCCTCTCCCAGCAAAGAGAATTGTTCTGTGGTACTCACATTTTTGAATATTAATTCATGCTGAACACAAAATTTGTTTTCAATAAAGCTTCAATAAAATATCCACGCTTACACACTTAATTAATTTTATTAATAAGTCAATAATCTCGCCAACCAGGATACACCTTTATCTTTAGACTATTAGACAGCACACTCTACAGGTGACAGCATCTTAGTACTTTACCTACTGGACTAACTTGCAACAGGTGCTGTATGGCAACAAAGGGCCACCATCCCATCACCTAATATAGTAATTGTCCTTTAACTAATACTATTATGACTCTCAATCCCATGTTTGGCGTCTTCTATGCTGGCTCCTAATTAACCTACCACTTCCATACCTCGTTCTTATTTCCATACCATGGTTCCATTTGCCATTGTTTTTCAGTTTTTTGTTGCTGTCATAGAAGAGATCATCCAAAACATTAAAAGCAGTGACAGATCAGTTATATGATGGACACCAATGGTCTCTATTGATTTCATTGAGTATAATGGGATCCGTCAGTTTTTCTTCACAGTGTCTGTAATTTTTCAGGACAAAAGAGCATAGCACACTGCAATTTTTTTTCCATATTCCTTTAAGGAAACTAAACCTGTGATGCAGAAGTAAACCTGGCCTAAATAATCTAATTTGATTCCTAAAGGTCTCTCTGGCATATTACCCAACCTGTTAGGGTTTCTGGTATTTTTCACAACAATAATAAAGCTATCCGCAACAATACTTTTGCTGACAAAAATGCTGAAACTTTTTACAGAAATCTGATGGATTCCATTATGAGTCAATAGGTTTTATTAAGATTCTATAGTTAATGTTTAAAAACACATCTGACTTTTTTGTCCTGACTTTAATATAAATGGAAGCCTTGACTATTGTAAAGTAAATGCTTACTTTTTTCTATGAAAATGGAACATTTTTAAACATGGGAAACAATATTCAATACAGACCTTGCCAGATTCAGTTAATTTGTGCTAAAAACTGATGAAGTGGGTACTAATAGTATGTTTTGTTTTACTTGTTCTTTAGTCGCCTGAGAGCTGCAATTTATTGTTACTCTTATAATTATGCTTTCAGGCATAACTTTCAACCTGATCATATATAATAACGCCCTAGGCATCTGAATATTAGAGGCAAAAAATATGATCAAGTTGAAGAGTCAATTATTCTTGTTTGAGCTGTATGTTTAACTCTAAAACAATAGGGCTACCAACAATTACTGCCAGTAAGCCTATAACTGCTGCTTTCTCTTCATATAAAACACTGTTTATTTAGAGTTTTAGACCATGAAGTGATGCTAAAACACTTTGTATATTAAATATACATTTTTATTGATATATAAATGAATTTCTAAGCTTTATATATTCAAAAAAGTGGATCCAATACTCGGGGCCTCGCTAAAAAAGATAATGTGAAAAATTTATATGATTATTTTGTTCATCAGTTATACTTCTGCTACAATTATAAAAACACAACCAAAAATAAGTTTTTAGAGACTCGTCAGCATGCAACATGCCAGCTTTACTCCTTCACCAATTATAATGCACAACAATGAGCATGGCTATCCCATCAGGTCAAAGACCTTATATTTATGAAAAACCATATGTCCTCCTGCCTACTTGTCTGAATCCTCATGCAGATGTTACCAGATATATGATTTCTTAGGGTGTCTTTTGTTCCTGATTTCAGCATGATACTCAAGTTTAATTATAATGCTGTCTGTAATTTTGTTCCTGCAAAAGTTGACTTGCAGATAAAAGCTATAATCATACATTAAATAAGATTGGAAAAAGTACATTTGGAAGCAACATTTTAGGAGAGCCACAGGGGTTAAATCAGTCTTTTGGCAAAGCTTGTATAATTCATTGTCATTAGTCAAATACTGGTGTTAAAATGACACAAGCATAGATAAGCTTTTATTAATAATTTAATATTTTTTTTTTAAATTTTTTTTTTTTTTTTTTTAAAAAAAAAAAAAAGGTGGACAGAGAATAAAAAATTAGATTTAAAGAATATCATATACACTGCTGTTTGACATGCAGAACTGATAAGGAAATCATGTAACTGTTAAATACACATTCTCAAGATGTTGACTGTAATAAAAATTACATTTACCTAAGGGCACAGTTTTTGTCCCAGGACAGCAACTGCAAACTACACATTTATATCTACCTATTGCTACACTGCTGAGTGCAAAGCACAGTGGAGTCAGTTTGGAGCAGATCACTCCTCTCGCTCCCCTCCCCCCAACTTCGCTTACCTACCTACCATCATGCCGCTACAATCCTGCTAGGAGCATTCGATGTGGGGGGTGCGTGCTGACCTTTCCCCCCTTCCCCATCTTGAGTGTAACAGGAAGCCGCTGCTCGCAAACACTGATGTAGTAGGTAGCAGGGTATTGATCTCTCTCAACACCTAACCCTTAGAATTTTTTTAAATTTTTTAACTAAAAAAAACTTGGGGTTTACAGGCTACATATATATATTAGAGATGGGCGAATCGATTCTAACGAAGTGGAATTCGTTTAGAATTTCAGGAAAACTTCAGTTCTGCACGAAGCCGAAGTTTAGGATGATTCACGAGAAGGAACCGTCTTTTTTATTGGTAAAATGGCTGCAAGCACATGGCGTGACACACGGCCAGGAACTGTGCAGACGAAGAAGCAAACACTCCATCTTTGACATTGTGCAGACATGTAGCCAATCAGCAACCGGCGGGCTTCTGTGATGTCACAGTCCTATAAATACGTACGCCATCTTAAATTCTCACAATTCTCACAGTCTGTCCTGGATAAGCATTTAGCTGCTGCTCTATAGAAGTCATAATAAAACAAACTGCTTTTATCAGCGACTGGAGGAGGAGGGGGAAGACCACCAGAAGTCTGAGTCACTACCAGCGTTATCTTTTTGTTTTTTAAAATTAAAATTTTTTTTTACTTTAACATTTTTTATTTTGTGCCGAAGTATTCTTCATAAAGTCACAGGGTGGGTCTTTTTCTGCCCCATATATGCCTCAACTTTCACCTGTTTTTTTCTGTAGGCTATTTTATATCCAAGGGTTAATTTTTCTCTTGATCTTGTGCGGTTTAATTTGGAGTGAAATACAGGCGGTGTGTATTCTGCCACATACATGCCTGGAAATCTTTCAACTTAAGACCGGCTGGGGGTATTTTAATCTGTGGCCAAAGAGTTAATTTCATTCACTTTTTGTGGAGAATTCTGTGTCAAATCCAGTGTTTGTGTATTTTGGCCATACATACATCTTAAATCCAGTCTCTTGGGATATTGCTACTTGTGTCAAATAGTAAAGTTTTTCATTTATTGTGGTGATTCTGTTAAATGCTGATACATATAGAGCCCCCCCCAAAAGAGTGGAGAGGGTGTCATCAGTAATTTTGTATTGACATCAATCATTTTGCCATTCTTTTGATCCTTCAGTGTCTGCTTTCAGTTGGTCAATAATCCATCATTGCTAAAGCCAAAAATAAGTAAAGTTGAACCCAAAACTAAGTCAATGGAATGTTTTCATGTGTTCTGTATCTACTCCTGCTTTTGGCTTCCTACTCATCTGACAATCCTGATGCAAACAAAGGACCATGTCATACAAGTCTTATTGCTTGTCGGAAAACACAATCGGTTGTGTTTGTTCTTTTTATTCCTTGTGACAGATTAAAAGAAGGGGAAAACCAAAAATAGTGGCAATGTCATAGAGTGGTGGAGGGTGGAACAGCATTAGAAAACCACAGTGGTCAACTGAGAGAGTGCTCAGTTGGCAACAGCATGAGGAGACCTGAGTGGCGAGGTGGCAGCAGCATCAGAAGGCTACATAATGGCCCAGTGAAGAGTGGGGAGGTGGGTGGCAATACCAGTCCCTGGTAAAGATAGTGGGTGGTAGAAGGAGCAGCTGGCAGCAGATGTGTGGAATCAGACGGGTGGTAGCATCAGAATAGTTGCTGAGGCAGGTAGCCAAAAGAATCCAGGGATCAGGGTCTGCTCAAGGTGCTGCTGCTGGTGAGTACCTAAATCATAAATTTCTCCCTGTTCATCAATTTCTCCCTGTTTATCAATTTCTCCCTGTTTTGCCCTGTTCATCGATTTTCCTGTTTTTCTGTTATAAATTCTCTGTTTTGTTTAGCTCAAGGAGGGTGTGCTTGGCGGTGTAGGAATGGCAGAAGTGCATGCAAAGTTTCTCCTGGCCAGGAGTTCTGCTGATTACTTGTCCAGCTGCCTGCTTCTCACACGGTCCCATGTGCGACTTGGCTACATCGATTAGTGTATGCCTGTCATGCCGTCCTTTCAATGGGGTTTTGCTGTACAGGGTGACCACGCTAGCAAATAACCCCCATGCCAACTCTCCTCTCAGTCATGTGCCGCTTCTGCAAGACTCAGGCGGATGGTTTCCCCCCTTTTTCGCCCTGCCCAAGTCACTCAACAGTTGGTCCTCACTGTATGTGGCGTAGAGGCCACAGCAATAGTAGTTTTACGGCTGTAGGACAGAGGTGGGTTGAGGGCAGTGAGAAGCCCTGACCTGCTCCGGGAAATGCCAACTAAATGTTGTGTCTCTTACGGGATGCAACGACTCTTCTGCGAGGTTATCAGGTGTCATATAGAGAGAAAGTGGATGCCTGTTATGGGAACATTCTGCAAATTCTATTTAATGAACAAAGGATTTTAAAACCATTTATCATCAATGCAAATTAAAATCCCTGTTAACTCACATCAACTCTTTATACTAGTATCTAAAGATTGAACAATTCTAAACCTCCTATAAATTACCACTACAATACTTCGATGATACAGATACATGGTCACTATCCCGTCAGTGGCATAGGTAATCGCCGATATAAAGGAGGCTCCGCTTTTGTGACTGACAATATCTCTATAAAGTGTATATAAACACCCTTAAAATCCAGCATATATCCCCGACGAGTTTCCCGTACAGTTTAGGGTTCATCAGGGGATTTCAAAAACTCTCATCGCTGTGGGAAAAAAAGAGTACGGCTATATACAACGGATATAATCCTGTTTAACTACATATATTTCTATACAAGTTCAATAGGTGAGAATGATACTTAGCTTAGAAGACCTGTCCAGGTATAAGTATGATGCTCCCCAACAAGCCTCTTTGGTCTGCTGGCCAAAATAACCCTGGATAAGAGGGGGATTTCCAGAGCAAATCATTCTGTTCCTTAAATTGCGCTATTGGCCTCAAAAGTATAACGAACAAGACCTACCTAATGTTTCCAGATTTATATTATACTTTATACTTCTTGCCGGGGTTCTCTTTTGAAGGTTGATTTACCCGTGCGTTCCGGATTTGAACTGCGACATTGTCAGGAAGAGAAAAGCTGTCATTTCCGGTTAACTACTGCCGGGAATAAACTGGCATGTCTTGGCAGAACCAGCCAGACCAAATTGGCGCGCCCGTGCGGTTACTAAACGCTTTCAACTGCGCATGTCTGAAAAGAAGATACGTGTCATTTCGAGGTAGTGCTGCCGGTGATGTAACCATAATATTAAAAGGCACAGCTCGACACTCTACACAGAGCTCAATATACGTGCCTGACTCAAGACTCGCTACAACAGGTAGCACGATTAATAGTCATCACCCGTAAAAACTTCACCATTTATTATAGATAGCAAAGTTGTTGTGACGGGAGTGTCTTCACTTAGTTCTCAAATTTCCAAAAGCTATCTACATACAAGCGCACTATGCATAGGTTAATATGGGGGCTAATTTACTGGGCCAAATGATTTCGGTGGTACAACATTCACTTGTCTCTCAGTCTGACTTACATATCAAACTGTATGTAATCAGTGAATCATTAATGAAAAAATTATAATAATTGATGCTGCTACTTATCTGATGGTCAGATGCTTGAACAGTAATAGTGGTCTTGTGGAGAGTGCGAACCAAGACAGAGCAGAGAGGAACAGACCCAAAGCAGAGTCTATATCAATACAAGCAGCCAATTGCAAGATCTACGTTTAGGCCCCCTTGGATGAACAGGATCATACGATAATCCGATTGGGGCCTCTTTTACATAGAAATTCGTCTCATCCCATTCTCCTCATCTGGGGGGAGTGTCATTCCCACGACCTCTAAGATGAGAACAAACGAGAGATTCACGCATTCACCTTATGATGTTCCCAACATTCGGGCTACTGGGGTGTCTATTCTATTTCGTATATCCCCCAGAAGTTTCTCCCACCTTCTTTTGAATGTTCTCCTTGATGTTCTCCAATATAATAAGTGGGAAAGCGGCGATATTAACATGTAAGAACTACTTCACTTCCTGTCCTGCAGTTGGAAAATCACGAATGAAAAATTGTTTTACCATTAGAGGCCCTGTGTGAATGATTTAGTTTTGTAATATTGTATGGCAGGCTAACAATCTACTGCCCACATTCCTAACATACCAATCGGTCTCACTTTCTAGCACGTTTGCCTTGACGGGGGCGTATTGATGTTATGACTAGTGGATCAGTCATATCTGATGGATCTTCCCTTCCGATAGGTTATCAAAGGGTTGAGAGGGGAAAATCACCTTTTAGTATCCTTATCCAACTTGTAAAATCTCCCAGTATTTTTAAGGATTTTACACACTTCCAAATTCCTTGTCAATCAAAGGTTGCAAACAATACGTGCCTTATTGTTGTCTTTATTTTCCTTGGGGTTTACCTTGTAGAGAGTTGTCCTATTTTGTTTTTGTGCATGCTAAAAGCTGATTTCAAGGACTTTGAGGGATTCACTCGATTAAGGAAATCTCTCTGACTCTCAAAAATACCTTGACTCGTCTCCTAAATGTTCCTCATTCTCTGAGCCAATTTCTCTTTACTTCTCAGAAAATTCGATCCACTTCGGTATTCTTCTACCTACAGGGCAATGGATGGTAACTTTCCCCGTGTAGCAGGCCTAGTTAGTTAGCTCTGTAGGTTTCCTATTACATATCTGTATGGATATTACCATTTGGAATCTTTAATGATGAGGACATCCAAGACCGGGTAAAACATCTTTCCGACATTTCAAATGTGAAATGATACGATTTTGTTTTTGTTAAGTGTGCAACATAAACTCCTCAAAGTGACACCTTTGCACCTTCCCATAGGATGGATGATGTCATCAGATGGTCATCCCCCAGATTAAAATCTGGGGCCGGGGGCTCATTGAATTCATCTACCTGGTTGGGATACAAACAGGTGGCCTGATGCTCCCACCAGCCCAGGAGAAACAGATTTGCACTATGTGGGAGCGCAAGGGCTCCCCTTCGTGCCGGTTGTCCCCTGAAGCTGGTGGAAGGTGTCTCTGTTGCAAAAGACCGAAATAATTATGACTTTAGAAATGAAGTCAAGTAATTTGTTGACAAAAGCGCTTTCATGAGCCCTGAAATTCCTATACTTCTTGTAGACAAAAAATATTCTTACTGCCCGTATACCACTGTTGTTTCAATGTGGGATATTACTTATAAGCTTTTACATCTATAGAGCCAATAGTACTTCTTGACTAACTGTATTCCCTGTCCGAATCTTACGCAGAAAGATCAGAATGGTTCTCGTATGTAAGTGGCAGTAGTGGTTACAAAATCCTGTAAGATGTTATCTATATAGATCCCCACTATTTTTGCAGGTTATTGATCCTACACCGAGACTATTGGTTGGCATTTTAGCGGGGTGTATAACCCTTATGGATTTTAGGAGGACGCTCGACGGGATAGACAGAGAGATGTAGTTAGTGGGTATATATTGGAGGGAGAAAGAACGTAGAGGGCTGTGTCATGAAATGTGTGTGAGAGCAATTGTTCGTGGTGTTTGTGATAAGTTGAAGGCCTGTTCTCACTAGAGAGACTACGCGTCAAACAAAGTATCCTTTCTAATTTCCATAAGTAAGGTTGTTGTTAGGTGTCTGAGAGGTAGAATCTCATAATGTTTGGTCCGCGTAGAGAGAGGTCGTTACACATTTGTTTTATACATTGATCATGATTTTAATTAAACTATATTTCCCCTCCTTATCGGGAGGGTTTTTTTAATAATTTTTGACTTTATCGCAGTCTCAAGTGCTGACAAATGCTTCTTGCTTCATCTCTACTGAGATTATTATGGAATGGTAACCTCTGTTCGCCAGATCACGGAGTTCTATTGGATCATCTATTTGCAAAAATAGATCAATTTCAGTGTGTCCAAACTGATTCGGGGGCATTCTCCTACTTTTGAGTTTTCAATTTTAGTCTGTCCCTCTCTCATATCTTTTCTCCTCCATAAGGACACTAAAGTACAGTATACCTCTACGATCCTGTGTCGTGACACCCAATTGCTGGCATTCAATACTATCTTTGCATTTTAAAAACATGTATGCCACTTAAGCTTAGCACAAATAGATGTAAATTCTTTAGACCATGAAAAATCATTCAACTTAAGTGGTGGGCACAAAAAGTCAGGCCCCTCTGTAGATCTGTAATTCTTTTTGACTCCAGTTGCCTGTCTGTGAGGTTATTTATCTGATGTTGATCAGATATCATTGTTTCTGACCGGTGTCTCAGGCTGGACGCGGGCTCTCCAACCCTCTAAACAAGGGGGTTGTATTGGAGTTTCCAGAGATGAGAGGGCAATAAAGTCCATATGTACTCATTCCTCATGAATTCTTGACGTGGACTCCCCATTTTTAGTTTAGTCCCTCTTATTCTTCCCCCTAGATCTTTGTAGTCTGTTTGTGAGTTAGTATCTGAAGATTCTGGTCAGATGACTGTTACTTCTCTAGGGGTAGAGGGCTTGGATTCAGAAAATTAAATGCTCTCCTTCCTTAAATTACTTGGAGGTCACCTGTAGATATTGTTGCGGTTTAGTAACCTTCAGTCCTGTCTGATATTTTTCTTATTGAGTTTTGTTAAGGCTTTGTTCTCTCCTAGTAAAGTCAGGATCCCCTCTAATTTTGATGCGTGTTTCTATCCATTCTTCTCTGTTTAGAGTGGTGGAGGTTACTTTCTGTGTTTTTTTTTTTTATTTTCCTCCTCTTAATAAGATTTTCATAAGTTCGTACAGAGCTATCTATACGTTCTTTGCTCTTCCACATACTCCGCCAGCAGGGATTCTGACGCTGTGATCTAATGGCAGGTGTTATGTAGATTCTAAGTCCTGACTAGGTTATATTACGTGATTCATATAATGCTCCATGTTTGTGTTCCACCAAGATTTAATATTGGCTCGGTAAGCTGGATATAGTTGTTTGAATACCATCTTAAATCTGAAGGGTCACTCTGATCTGACTCCACCTCAACGTTGGGAAAACACGTCTTGCCTCCGTACGCATCTTTATGTTATCTCACAGGGCCACTTAAAAAAACTGGCCATAATAGTAGAAATTTGCAAATTTCTATATGAACAAAGGATTTAAACCATTTACAACTCACTGCAATTATAATCCCTGTTAAAACTCGCTTTTACTAGATTTTCTAAAACATTGTACAATCTAAACCCTATTAATTACCAACTACATACCTCGATGATACAGCGTACTGTGTACTATCCGTCAGTGGAGTAATCGCCCCGATAAAGTCGGCTCCGCTTTTGTGACACGACAATATCACTATATATACGTGTATAAACACCTTAAATCCCAGCTATCCCGACCGTTTTTCCCCGTAAAGTTTTAGGGTTCATCAGGGCTTCAAAAAAAACTCTCGCTGTGGAAAAAGAGTTCGCTATATAACTACGGATATACACCCCTGTCTTAAATACATATAATTCCTTATACAAGTTCAATAGGGGACTGATTACTTAGCTCTAGAGAAGATGTCAAGGTATAAGTATGATGCTCCCACAGGCTCCTTTGGTATGCTGGCACCAGGTAAGATGGATTACATGAGCATAATATCTTGCTTCCTTAAATTGCCTCTAATGGCCTCAATGTATACGAACAAGCCCCTTAACTGTTTCAGATTAGTATATTATACTTTATAATTATTGCGGGTTCTTTGAAGGTTGATTTACCGGCGTTTCCGGTAATTGCACTGGCCATGTCGGAGAGAAAAGCATGTCATTTCGGTTAATACTTGCCGGGAATATATGCGCTGTCTGAGATCCCAGCCCAGGACCATGCGGCGCGGGTCCTAACGCTTCACTGCGCATGTCTGAAAGAAGATACGTGTCATTTCCGGGTAGTG
The DNA here is from genome assembly GCA_025379985.1 of Phyllomedusa bahiana. Lineage (NCBI taxonomy): Eukaryota > Metazoa > Chordata > Amphibia > Anura > Hylidae > Phyllomedusa > Phyllomedusa bahiana. The sequence continues at coordinate 22,319 of JAODAL010039209.1, forward strand.
CTGCCGGGATCGTAACCATACATATTAAAGGCACAGCTCGACCTCTACACTAGAGCTCAAAATACGTGCCTGACTCAAGACTCGCTACAACGGTAGCACCGATAACTCGTCATCACCCCGTAAACTCACATTTATATAACATAGCAAGTTGTTGTGAGGGACGTCTTCACCTAGTTCTAAATTTTCCCAAAGTATTAGATCTACAGCGACATTCGCATTGGTTAATAGGGGCTTAAATACTGGGCACAAAAAATTTCGGGGTACAAACTTTCACTGTTCAGCTGGACCTTAAATTATCAAACTGTAGGTAATCAGTGAATATAATGAAAAAATTATAATATGATGCTGATACATATCTGATGGTCAGATCTGAACAGTCAATAGTGGTCCTCTGTGGAGAGTGGCGAAACAAGACAGGAGCAGAGTGAACAGACCACAAAGCAGAGTCTATTCAATAAAGCAGCCAAATTGCAAAGATTCGTTTAATTTAGGCCCCTTGGTTTTGATGAACAGAATCCATCGATAAATCCATTGGGCCTCTTTACATAGAATTCGTCTATCCCATTCTCCTCCTCTGGGGGATGGTCTCACCACCTCTAAGATGAGAAAACGCAGAGATTCCCATTCACCAAGGAGAACATTCAAAAGAAGGGTGGGAGAACATCTGGGGGATATCGGATATATAGGAGAGACAGCCAGTAGCCGACATGTGTGGCGAAACATCATAATGGTGAATGGGATATCTCTGCGTTTTCTCATATTAGAGGTCGTAGAGTGATGACCATCCCCACAAGAGGAGGAGAATGGGATAGACGAATTATATGTTAAAGAGGGCCCCAATGGATTTATAGTATGGATTATGTTCAGCAAGGGGCCTAACGAAATCTTTGCCAATTTGGCTGCTTTATTGAATAGACTCTGCTTTGTGTCTGTTAACCCACTGCTCTGTCTTGTTCGCCTCTCCACAGAGGACCATATTGACTGCTTCAAGATTCTAGACCTATCAGATATGTATCAGCATCATATATAATTTTTTCTCATTTTATTCATGATTACTACAGTTTGATAATTTAATTCAGCTGAGGACCAGTGACTGTTGTACCGAAATTTTTGGCCCGTATTTAAGCCCCTATTAACTATGCAAGTCGTGTATAGTAATAGCTTTGGGACAATTTTGAGAAACTAAGGTGAAGTACGTCCCGTACACAACAACTTGGTATCTATATAAATGTGAGTTTACGGATGGTGTGACTAGACGAGTTTATCGAGTGCTTCCGTTGTAGCGAGTCTTGAGTCAGGCCCGCTATTTTGGCTCTAGTGTAGAGGCTCGAGCTGTCGCACCATTTAATATGTCATGGTTACGATCCCGGAGCAACACCCGGGAAATGACAAGACGTATTTCTTTTCAGGACATGCGCAGTGAAGCGTCTAGGACCGCGGGTCCGCGCATGGGTCTGGGCTGGTTTCAGACTGATAGGCGCGAGTATTATTTCCGGCAGTATTAACCGGAAACTGACATGCTTTTCTCTTACGGACTCATGCGCAGTTCAATCTTCCGGAACGGGGGTAAATCAACTTCAAAGGAAACCCGGTTAATGTATAAAGTATCAATATACTAATCCTGCGAAACATTAGGGGCTTGTTCGTTATAATTTAGAGAGGGGCATTAGAGCATTTAAGGGAAGCAGAGAAGATTTGACTCTAGTATCCCTCTTATCCTGGGTGTCTCAGCATACCAAGGAGCTGTGGGGAGCATCATACTTCATACCTGACAGATTATAAGCTAAGTATCAGTCTTCCCTCTTGAACTAGTATAGGAACTATATGTATTTTAAGAGCGGGACTGTATACTGCGTTGTTATAATAGGTACTCTTTTTCAAGCAGACGAGTTTTTTGGAATCCCTGTATGAACCTTAAAACTGTAGGGGGACAACGCATCGGGATAGCTGGGATTAGGTGATTATATCTCGTATTATAGTGATATTGTCTGTCTACAAAAAGCGGAAGCCGTCCTTTCATGGGGCGATTACATCACGACGGTATAGTAACAGTATGCTGTATCATCTAGGTATGTAGTCGTGTATTTAAGGGGTTTTAGATTGTACAATTTTAGATAATATAGTTAAAAAGTTATGTTTTTAACCAGGGATTATATTTGCAGTGATTTAAATTGGTTTTAAATACTCCTCTGTTCATATAGAATTTGCAGAATTCTAATATTATGGCCTGTTTTTTAATTGGCCCTTTGGATAAGAGAATGGCGAATCTGAGGCAAGAGGGTGGTTTTTCAGACGTTGGGTGGAGTCAGGATCAGAGTGACCTTCAGATTCTAGGAGTGGATTCAATCACACTATATACAGGCTTACGAGCAATCTTTAAATCTTGGTGGGATAGCACTCACATTGGAGCATTAATTGAATCACGTCTAAAACCTAGTGGACTTAGAATATAATAACACTGCCATTGGCTCACTCACAGTCTGAATCCTGTGGTCGTTAGTGGGAAAAATGAACTTATAGATCGCTCTGGTAACGACTTATGAAAATCTTTATTAAAGGAGGAAAATATAAAATAGAAAGTCCCTCCACCATCTAAACAAATTGATAGGAAAGCATCAAAATTTAGAGGGGATCCTGACTTTTATAAGGGATGAGAACTCAAAAGCTTACAAAACTCTATAGAAAAATATCAGCACAGGGACTGCACAGGTACTGGAAACGCCAACAATCTAAGTGGTCCTCCAAGAATTTTACGAAGGGAGAGAGCATTTTAATTTTCTGCAAAAAAAACTCCAATGCTCTATCCCATTAGAGAAGTATTGTCATCAGACGCAGCAGAATCTTCGATACATAACTAAAAACAACACAAGATTGGGGAAGAATAAGAGGGACTCAAGACTAGAAAATGGGTCACGTCAGAATTCAGGAGGAGAATGGGAGTACAGATTGGACTATTTATGCCTCCTAATCCTCTGGCAGCTCAAATACACCCCCTTTTTTAGAGGGTTGGAGAGGCCGCGTTCCGGCCTGAGACACTCGTCAGAAACAAGATATCTGATCAAAATCCAGATTATTAATCACAGACCGGCAACTGAGTCAAAAGAATTACTGATTCTACAGAAGGGGCCTGACTTTTGTGCCACCAATAAGTTTAATGATTTTTCATGCGATATAGAGATTTACATTATTTGTGCGTAAGTTAGAGTGGCGTAAATTTTTTAAATCAAAGATGCATTGAATGCCAGAATGGGGTGGTCAGGACACAGGATCTAGGGGTATACGTACTTTAGTGTCCCATGTATGGATGAGGAGGAGAAATGAGAGAAGGGAAAAACTAAATTAAATCAAAAAGTAGGAGAATTGCCACATCCGAAATCAGTTGGACACACGTGAAACTGAACTATTTATTGCACAATAGTCTCAAAAGAACTCCGTGATCTGGGGCAGAACGCAGGTCTACCCATTCCAGATAATAATTCAGTTAGAGAAGAATAGGCTTGCTCATTGTCCTAGCACTTGAGGGATAAGTCTCATAATTATTAAACCCTCCCGATACAGGGGGGAAATATAGTTCTTTTAAATCATGTATGTATAAATTAATGTGTGGACCGACCTTCTCAAGGACAAAAGCATTATGCTATTCTACCTTCAGACACCATCAATACAACCTTTATTAAGGAACTTAGAAAGCGATACATGTGGAAGGGTTTAGAGACAGGCCTTCATACCAAACACAGAATTTAAATTCATGATGCCCTCTAAATCCCCCAAATACCTACATTCTACTCGATCGCTAAGATCCATACGGGTTATACCCTCCGTAAAAGGTTACAGACCAATAGTCTCGGGTGTAGGATCAAAAGACGCAAAAAGAGGGGATTCTATATAGATAAAATACTTATCAGGATTTTGTAACCACTAACTGCCCTCTTAACATACGAGATACAAACTTATGATCTTTGCGTAGATTGGACGGGGATTACAGTTAGCAAAGGAAGTACATTGACGGCTCTAAAGGATGTAGAAAGTTATATAGTAATATCCACCGATGAAAAATGGTATCGGGGCAGTAGAATATTTTATTGTATACAGAAAGATATAGGATTTAAGGCTCATTAGGCACTCTTTGTCATCCAAATTACTTGACTTCGTGCTAGACATAATTATTTCTGTCTTTTGCAACAAGACTCACTCACCCAAGCTCAGGCGGCACCTGAACATGGGAGCCTTTGCGCGTTCCCACATAAGCTAATCATCTGTTCCTGGGCTGGTGGGAGGCTCACATTGGTATCCCAACCTAGTAGACTGCATCAATGGACCCCCCAGTGATTTCTATTCTGGGGGAGGTAACAGTCAGAAGACATCATCATCATTATGGAAGAGATGCAAGGTGTCACTTTTGAGGAGTTTGTTGCACAACCCTTAAAAAAATCAATAAAATCGGTCAGCATTTCACATTTTGAAATGCAGGGAAGGCTCCACCCATCCATCCACAACACCCAAAGATGTTCCACTCCTTCTTGGATGTGCCTCAATCATTAAAGATTCAAATGATAATATCATACAGACCTATGTATAGGAAAAACCTACAGCAACTAACAGCCTGCTACACTGGGAGAGTTACCATCCATTGCCCGTGTACGCGAAGAGGACTACCGAAAGGTCAATTCTGCAGTAAAGAGAAATTGCATCCAAGAGATGAGGACTTTAGGAGACAGTCAGGTAATTTTGAGAGAGAGATTTCCTAATCGAGCGATAATCCCTAAGAGTACCTTGTATCAGCCTTTTAGGTTATGCACAAACAAAAAAAAATAGGCACAACTCTGCTACAAGTAAAACCCTAAGGAAAATAAAGACACAATAAGGCACTTATTGTTGCAACCTTTGATGACTGAATATTTGGAAGTGTGTAACTATCCTTACAAAAATACTGCGGGACATTTTAAAGTTGGATATTGGATCTAAAAGGATATCTTCCCCTCAAAACCCCTTTGATAACCTATCGGTGGGGAGATCCATCAAGGGTAGATTATCCATAGTCACCTATACATTCAATACCCCATAGGCATCGTGCTAGGAAAGGAGACCCTCACCGATGGTATGTATTAAATGTGGCAGATGATGTGTAGCCTGCCCATACATATTACAAACCTAAATCCTTCACAAGTGCCTTAATGGAAAACAAATTTTTCATTCGTGATTTTGCCAATGCAGGACAGAAGGAGTAGTTTAACATGCTGTATATATGCCCTTGCCCATCCCTTACATTATAATGGGACGAAAATAACTAGGAGAACTTCTAAAAGAAGGGTGGGAGAACATCTTGGAGGGGATACTACAAAATAGGAGAGACACGCCAGTAGCCGACATGTGCTGGGAACATCTAAATGGTGAAAGGGAATCTCTGCGTGTTTCTCATCTTAACGAGGGTCGTGAGACCAATCCCCCCAGAGGAGGGAATGGGATAAGACGATTCTATGTAAAATGACTGGCCCAAATGGATTTATCGTATGGATTTACGTTCATCCAAAGGGGCTAAAACGAATCTTTGCAACTCTTGCTGCTTTATTGATAGACTCTGCTTTGGGTCTGTATCACTCTGGCTCTGTCTTGTTCGCCACTCTCCAAAGAGGACCACTATTGACTGTTCAGATCTGACCATCAGATATGTATCTGCCCTGCATATTATAATTTTTTCATTTTATTCATGATTACCTACATTTTCGATAACTATTTTAACGTTCAGCGACTGTGAGGGAACAGTGATTGTTGTACCCCGACAATTTTTGGCCCAGTAATTAAGGGCCCCTATAAACCTATGCATGTCGCTTTGTATAGTATAGCTTGGGAATTTTGAGAACTAAGGTGAAGACGCTCGTCGACAACAACTTGCTAAACTATATAATGTGGATTTTACGGGGATGATGCCGATGGTTATCGTGCTACGTTGTAACGAGTCATGTAAGTCAGGACGTATTTTTGAGCTTCTAAGTGTAGACGGGGGTCGAGCCTTGTGCCTTTAATATGTATGGTTACGATCCCGCAGCACTACCGAACATGACAGTATATTCTTTTCAGTCATCGCGCAGTGAAGCGTTTAGGACGCCAGAGGCGCCGCATGGTCTGGGCAGGTTCTCAGACATGCTGCAGTATTATTCCCCGGCAGTATTTAATCGGAAGATGACATTGTCTTTTCTCTTTCGGATGCGCAGTTCACACATAACTCCGTAACGCCGGGTAAATCAACCTTTCAAAGGAACCGGCAATAGTATAAAGAATAATATACTAATCTGGAAACACTTAGAGAGGCTTGTATCGTTATACCTTGAGGGGACATAGAGGCATTTAAGGGAAGCAGAGATGAATTGCTCTGCTATCCCTCTTATCCTGGGTGCCCAGCATAACCCAAAGCGAGCCTGTGGGGAGCATCATACTTATAACCTGACCAGCTTCTAAGCTAAGTATCAGTCTCACATATTGAACTTGTATAGGGAAATATATGTATTAAGAACAGGTTGTATATGCGTTGTATTATAGCGTACTTCTTTTTTCCACAGGAGACGTTTTTGAATTTTTTTTTTTTTTTTCACCCCCTCGATGAACCCATAAAACTGTACGGGGAATACGCGTCGGGATAGCTGGGTGATTTAATGGTGTTTATCACCACGTTATATGTGATATTGTTGTCACACAAGCGGAGCCGTCCTTTATCGGGGCGGGATTAATCACTGACGGATAGTACACAGTATGCTGTATCATCTAAGGTATGTATGTGGTAATTTAATAGGGGTTTAGATTGTACAATTTTATGATAAATCTAGTAAAAAATTATGTTTTACCAGGGATTATAATTTGCAGTAGTGACCTAGTGTGTTATGGTCAACACCCTGGCCGGTTACATGACACTGGAAGCTTTGGTCTACTATGGGGTGACCCCTGCGATGTGACGTCCCCTTCTGTGCTGTGCCTGTGCCTGCTCTAAGGAACCCTACTATTTGGTATCTTTGTTATACCCCATTTGATTCAGGCCACTAACCAAACCCTCCAGTTTTAAGTGTTCTCTGAATAATGTCACGTCAAGGGAAGTAGTGAGTCCTGACTGGAACCAAGCCCATGTCCCTGCCTATATGACTTTTGCTGCCTAGGCACGACCACCAACCAGGCGACTCCCTGTGGCTGCTGAGTGCTGTGGCCATAGGGGAAAAGGTGGGTTAGGGTAAAAAACCCCAGAATCAAAACGCCAAGCCAAAACCAAAAACCGGGAAGAAAAACGGAAACAAGCCGGGGCAAACATGAAGGGAGCGAAGTACAAATCAGATGCAAGCCGAGGTAAGTAAAAAGCCGGGGTCTGGTACACAAATAACGCACAATAAAAACTACAAGGAAAATAAGCACCCAGGAAATATCACAGGAGCAGCACACAAAAAAAGGCGCCCCTATCAAAAATTTTTTCTTCTGGATGTTCGGGGGTATAAACCCAATTTTAAAATGAACTTGGGCCCAGACTGGCACAGATATTAAGAAACATCCACCCCGCTGTGATCGAGTAGCACGGAAAAATGACGTTTTCCTTGGGTGAAAACCATAGTCACAGTAAAATGGGGGGTACCAGACGAGCTCATCTGATTTTTTCAGGGCAAATTCTGTCAAAGGTAAATCTTTACCCAGTTACCTGCCGTTCGAAAACTTACAAACAGAATTTTGATTACTATTTGATTTCCCCTCTCTGTTGCCCATTTGTCTCTGGGTAGAGGCAGGGGAAGGAAGAGTGATAACCCGAGCCTTGTAAAGGGTCTCCAAAACGAACACAAATGAACTCCTTGTCAGAAACAAAATTTCCGGTAAACCATGCCCGTTTTACAATATGTTTTAAAACAGTTTCAGCAAGCTTTTTGGATAACGGTAAACCCCCTTTTAAAAGGGGCAAGTTGAAAAAATTTTGTGAAAACGGTCCCCACCGCCCAAATAAAAAGTTTTGCCCTCCCAAGGAGGAAGGCGTTGAGATCCATGGAAATATGGGTCCACGGTTTTTCGGGTTTGGTAGAGGGCAAATTTTGCCCGGGGGGCGAGTTCTGGGAACCTTTTGCCCGAGCACAACTTCCAAGATGCCATTTTAGGCCCAACATCATGAGACAAGAGACCACCAGTAAATCGGGGGAAATAAGCCTTTTGTGCCGACACTCCGGATGTCCCGTAAAACGAATCATGAAATTTTAGCGGAGCGAGTGGGGGCAAAGACCTTCGAAACAGGACAATTAGGGTCTCATATTGGTGGGTCTTAATTCAGGGCTAAAAAACAGGGTTTTAAAAAGCTCAAAAAAACAGTCTCCCTTTGGGGAAATTTGGGGACTGGATCTTCCGGGAAGCGTGGTGGACAGAAGTTTAAAAGCGCATCGGCTTTTTAAAATTCTTAGAACCTGGTCGTAAGTAAAAACAAAGTTTAAAAGTGTAAAAAGTAAATCCCCCAACGTCCCTTTGACGGGGTTTTCTAACCTTTTGGGCATTCTTAAAAGGTAAGGTTTTTTGATCAGTAAGGGCATGACTTTTTTGCGGGGGCACCTTCGGGGAAGTGGCCCCCTTTCCCTCGAGGCCCATTTAATTTTTACCCAATAACTTCCAATTCCCAATAAAAAATTCCTTTCACCCGGGGGAAAAAAAAAGGGGAAAAAAAGGGCCAAAGGGCAAAAGGTTTAGTATAGTAGCTGATTCCTGAGACAGGATCCCCCTGCCCATACTCGAAGTATCAACCTTACGACAAATTTTTTGGGTTTATGATCTGCTTGAAAAAAAACCCCGGGGAGCTGATACAAAACATGCTTAAGTTTCTTCAAACCCCTCCTATGGCCTCGGGTTGCCGTTCTAAAATTTTTAACCCCCTTCTTGGTCATGTCGGGTAAAAGGGCCAAAATAAGACAGAAAAATTACAAATAAATTTACGATAGAAATTTAAAGAAACCGTGGGAAATCGCTGTAGGTCCTTGGGGTTTGAAAAGGGCGGCCCCAATAAAAGAATAGCTTGAATTTTCCGGGGGTCCATACAGAATGTTTGGTTTTCAGGTTGTACCCAAGAAAAGGAACCCCCTTCCTCCAAAACAACATTTTTTTTTGCTTGACAAAAAAATATTTCTTCAGGATTTGCAATACTTTTTCTTTCTTTTTTTAACGTATGAGGGACCAAATTCTAAATTTGGTTTTAAAAAATGTCACCCAGGAAAACGACCATAAAAAAAAACCAATGATTTTCTGGGGAACAAAATCTTTAAACCAGATTCTGGAAGACCGCAGGAGCTTTAAAACAACCCAAGGGGCATTACCAGATATTTAAAAATGCCCCAGGAGTTTTAAAAAGCCGGGGTTTCCACTTTTTCCCCTTTTTTCGGATACGGATGGGGTTATAGGCCCCCGGGTCTAACTTAAAAAAAACCACTTGCTCCTGGTTTTGATTGAATAGATCAGGAAATTAAGGGAAAGGGGATTTTTTTTTTTTTTCCCGTTTTTTTTTAAAAGGTTCATGGTGTTTTGCAGGCCCGGGGGCCCTCCACCCTTTTTTCCCTACAAAAAAAAACCCCCTTGCCCCCATAGGGGACACAGAAGGTCGGTTATGCCCCTTCTGTGGGGCTTTCGCAATAAAATTGCTTCATGGCTAATTTTTCGGGGCCCTGGGGAGTTTTATAAAACCCTCCCTTAGGAAATTTCACTTGGGCAATAGGTAAAGGGAAACAGTCGTAAGATCTATGGGGGGGGTAGTATCTCCGATGTTTTGGAAAAATACTGCAGCAAAGTCAGGGAAATGAAAACAGGAATTGTCCCCCTCGTATTGCCCCTTTATGGTAGGGGACCTTTTGCCCAAAAAAAATTACTGTCCCCACTTGATTAATTCTCCTAAATTTCCAGTCAAACCCCGGGTTATTTTTCTGAACCCGGGGGAAACCCCCAAAAGCACATCGTGGGAGCCCCTTATGAAAATAAAATTAAAACTTTTCGGTATTTTTAATGGATCTACCACCACCCTCGAGCTCAGGAGAACAATTTTGGATCTTTCCCCGTTTTCGAGGATTTTTATTGTAAAACTCCCACAACCCGCGGGAGAATAAAGGATAGCAGCCCCCAAATTTTGGGCCCAAAAGTTTTGGGAAGGATGCATTTACAAAATTGGAAGCTGCCCCAAGAATCACAAAAAAATTTTTCCCCAGAAAAAAGACAGGGGAAAAATTTTGGAGATCTTTAAAGGGGGAGCAAAAACTTTTTGGAAAATTTTTTGGGAAAATTAAAACCGGTTCCCCTAGGTGATCTTTGCAAATCCCCTTTGGTGCGGGGAGGTTTTTCCCGGGCCCTGGTCTTACATTTGGAGCACCCCCGAAATGCCGTGTCCCATCGCCACGAAAAAACCCCAAAACCCCCTGGGTGCGACGAGTAGTTTATGGTCTCTAGTCTTTGGAAGAACCCCCCCATTGATGGGCCCCTCGGGGTTTTTAAATCGAAAACAACAGGTTGTAAAAGGGGCCCCCATGGTGTGGACCACCGGAGGGGAAGTCTTTTCCCGGGTTATCTGTCGGGAAAAAAGGGGCTATTTGCCTTTGCCTATGAAAAATTTACCGGGCTAGGGTAAGCCACCAATAAACCCTTTTACGGGCCCAGTTTCCCCTTTAATCTAAACTGGCTTCTAAGGCTGGGTCGTTTCACCCGAGGAAAAACCCCAGGGGACGTTTAAAGGGACCCCAAAACTCCTCCCACAGTAAATTTGGGAACCCTCCCTCAATGGGGTTTTTGTGAGTTTTTGGATACAGATTCCTATCGGGGTCTTTAAAAAAGTATGCCTAAGGGGGACAAAAAACCCTGTCCCCGAAGACGGGTTCGGGCCAAATTTTAGGCGGTAAAGAAATTGCCCACTCTGAGGGAAAACCCTGAATAGGGACAAACTATTCCCCCTTTTTTTCCTCCCAATTGGCCGGGGGGTACGTGGGCGGACCCAAAAAATACATTGAAAATTCCTTCCATAAAATTTTCGGGAAAAGCATTCCTGGGGCCTGAGAACCGGGTTCGGGCATATAAAAAGGGGTTTCCCCCAAGGGGGGGGAAAAAGGTAGTGCAGGGACTTTTTGGACGGGGGAATTTCTCGTTTTGGGTCCCCACAGGGGCCAGATCTTAAAATTATTTTAAAACTCCCGGGGGGTTTAACCCCCCCTGAAATTTTTGCTTTTCCAGAGCTGTAAAAGGAGTTCTTAGTTTCGGAGGCAGTGAGGGTTTTTGGGCCCTGGGAAAATTTGTCATGTAAAAGGAAAAAGGACAGGGGACCCCGCTAAAAACCCGCTAGGGCCCTCCCTCCCTTGATGTGCTGCCCTAGGGGGCAGAGGGCCAAATGGGCGACGTTCATGCGCGGGCAAAATTTTGTTTGGGGGCCCGTCGGGGAAAAAAGGTCGGGACAGCCAGGTAAAAAACCCCAGAATCAAAAAACGCCAAGCCAAAAATCAAAAAACCAGAAAAAAAAAACGTAAAAAACCCAAGGTCAAACACGAACGGGGGGGACTTTTCAAAATCAGAAAAAAGCCGGGGTTGTGGTACACAAATGGGACTCACAATACGACTACAAGGAAACTAGGCAGCCCGGGAAAAATATCAAGGCGCACCCATTTAAGCCGCGGGGGTTTTTTAAATGGGATTCCCAGATCCCGGGCCCCTGCAGCTGATTGGGGGGCCCCGGGTTCTCTTATTGGGGGTTTGCAAAACGCCCCCCCTGCCCGGAGTGGCGGGGGACCCCCTGCCCACTCACAAAGTTTCCCGAGGACTGTCTTTGGGGGGTAAAGGGGGGTCTTTTATCAGTTTGCCGCAAAAGGGTTGCTCCTCCCAGGCTGAGCCCCGCCTAGCCCTGAAAAGAAAATTAATTTCTTAGACACCCTCCCCAAGATCCCTAAGGGTTTAAACCCCCCCAAATTCTGTCACATATTTGTCACTTCCTGACTTTTTCCCCACGGCACTTATCTTTATATAGATGTATGGTTGGATGGCAGGTCCTTACCTCTTTTTTTCCTTTTTATTATTTATTTTTTGGAAAAAAAAAAATCCCTATCCTTTTGCTGACCACATGCATCAGGGTTAAAAATCAGGTTTAGTCGAATTCCCAACAAAAAAAGCTTTCAAAAAAAATTTAAATTTAAACAGCACCCTGCAAGCAAAAAAAAGAAATAAATGGCAGGGAAAATTGCATAGTAGAGGACTTGCCTTTTAAAGGGGTTTGTCCCCAAAAAACAGATATAATTCATGAAAAAAATAATGGTTTAGCTTCGAAATCTTTTACCTTCCCCGGGGAATAAGCTTACCCCTATTTGAGAACCTTTTCACTGACCTGTCCGTTTGCTTTTATTTACAGTAAAATGCAGGAAACGGGGACCCCCCCCCTTTTGCCTTTTTCTTGGAGGGCCAAAATAATTATTTGGGAAAACAAATGGAAAGGTTTTTAGATCCAGAACCTCAAAAGATCTTTTTGGATTGCCATTTTTCGGGTTGACATAGAAAAAAGGGTTTTTGGGAAAATGGAACAGCTCTGGTTTTAAAATAAGGGGTTCTTTCTTCAAAGCAAAATACCAAAGTTGAACTCCCAAACCCAAAAGATTTATTTTGCCCATTAGCACATTTGTCAGGAAAAATCCCGTAAAAATTTTTTTCAAAACCCCCAAAAAAAAAACTATTTTTGGCCCCCAAAAGTCAATGTTTAAATAGCCAAAAAAACAATTTTTGGGGAAAAAAGGCTTCTATATCCCAAAATTGTCTAATAAAGGTTTTTAAAAAAAGTTTTAAAAAGATTTCCCAAGGGTTTAAATATTGATGGGTCTATTCTTTAGGATAGGCAATCAATATCAAATCAGTGGGGGGGCCAAAAAATTATTTGAAAAAAAAACACAGCAGGGTCAATTTTAATTGAGTTTGGGACAAGGCTTTTAATACCCCGCAGAGCCACTACTAATGGGAAAATCAATATTGTGGTCAAACAAACCCCCTTTAAAATCACCTTTGAAAATTTGAGGTAGATGAAAACTTTTCGTTATTTCAGTTTAAATTTTTAAAATGATTGTTGAATATCTTTCTTGTAAAAAAGTGCCTGTTGCCAAAAATTGGGCAATATCATAGCTACTGTCACAAAGCTTTTGAAAAATATTTTAAAAAAAACAAAGGGTTTAAATGAAAGGGTTTTCTGAAAGGATTTTTTTTCATGACCAAAAGAACCTTTAATGCAATCTTTTTAGCTGTCTTAATGGCCCTCCCCTAAAAACCCAAAAGACTTTGGATTTTTCCCAGGTACACTGAAACCTTCAAACCTTTAAGCTTTACCATAGTGTGAATCAGAGGCATCAATTGTTTTGAGCCCCTTTTAATTTTCCCCTCTGTATGCCACCCCCAGATTTTCAATTCCCTCGTTTCAGAAACGAATGTTTCCCGGGGCCCCGCGTGTTCTTGTCTCAGTGCCAAAAAAGCGGTCCCCTGTGTGGACGGGGATGTGCCTGTGTGATGTGTCTGTTCCCCTCGTTCCCTTACTTGTTAAATGTCTCCCGTCCCTGTTGTTTTTAAATCACCTGGGCCTCGTTCCCTTTCTCCGGGCTGCCCTTTTCCTGTTGGTTCCTGAGGTGCACATGGGCCTCCCTAGGCCCCGCCCCGGGTCGCTGGATTTTAAAAAGGGGCAGTGTATCAAATTACCTGTCCAATGAACCCCATGGGCCCCTGTGATTTTAAAGGAAAATTCCAGTCTTTTTGCTTTTTAAGGGGTTCCCGTTCATTAAAAAACCAAACTGAGCTCCTGAAATTGGTTAGTGTTCCCGTTGTTTTTCCCGATTTTTTTGCCCGGGCTCTTACCCATATGTGGGTTTTGTCCTGCTGTTACCTTTCCATCTTTTCAGCCTGATACTTTCGTTTTTGCTTTCTTGCTGTCATTTCCCTTTTTGGTACCTTTGTTCCTGGGTTTCCCCCCCCCCCCCCCCGGGGGGGGTTTCCTGCCATAATTTCCCGTTTTGCTACCCGCCGGGGAAACCCGCTTCCGTGTAAGTTTAATTCCCCCGCGTTCCCGGTTGCTGTTCCTGCTACCTATCTTTCCCGATACCCCCTTTTTTGCTGTTGCCTGCCATTCTGTTATCTGTTGACTGTCCGGGGAAATTCTGTTACCCGCTAATGTGACCCAATCACCTTTGTCTGTGCCCTTGTCTTTCCCTCCCTTTCACTTCGGGGGTCACCGCGAGAAGCCTTTTTACGGGGGGCGACCTGGGGGTTCTCTGCAGTAAGCCCCCTCCGCCTTGTGGCTGGCCCCTTTATGGAAAACCAGGGGCCCTTTGGGAAAAAAAGCTGGGGTGGGTGATCTGGGTTTTTACCTTAAACCGGGCGTGGGGCCCTGTGGATCCACAACTACCCCCCTGTTTATGGTGTCAGCCCCCCCCGACCCCGGGAAAATGGGAAACTATATTCTGTGCCCAAAAGGGTATGTAAGAAAATTAAAAAACTTAAAAATCAATACAATTTTTGGGGTTTGGTTTTAGTGGGTGTTAGCTGACAAAAAATTTAAAAAGAGGGAAAATTCCATGGGGCTTTGCAGCTTATGCTCTTTTTATTTTAAAAACCTGGCATTCTTTAAAAACCCAAATATGTTACCCTTTTATCTTTGTCTAAAAAAGAAAAAAGTTTAAATAATTTCAGGGAAAGTTAAGCTCTGCCATATAGTGGATTTTAAATATTAAGAGGGAAAAAAAAGAAGGATTTTTGTTTCTGGGGAAAGTCCCATTGGTTTGCTGTAACTGCCCCTATAGAAAAATATAAAAAAATAACAAAATCCGCACCATTGTGTTGGGGATAAAAAAATTTGCATCTTAAATTTTTCTTTAAAAACATGGGTTTTTGGGTTTGAAGAAAAAGGTACAATGTGTTATAAATTTTTTAAATTTCTTTAGTTAAAGGGTCCTTTTAAATAGTCAGATATGTTGCCATAATGCCCCCAAATCAAAAATATCCCAAAACTGGTCAGCAATTATTCTTGTATGGGCATTTTCTGTTTTCTTTTCTGGTACTTTTATGATGGTTTCGGTACAGACACTCTTTGAGGTTTTTAAAATTTGTTTCAGATTGTTTTGACTATTTGTGTTGGCGCAATCTTTTTTAACACAAACCGTTATAAGCGATAATAGTAAGATGATGAAACTTGAGCATGCAGTGATAACATATTTAACAAAATAAGAAAAATATCAGAAAAAATACATGAAAAAAATGATTGTGTTTCAAGAAAAAGGTCCTTCATAAGAGACAGTTCAAAAGTGATCTAGTAAACTTAAAGGAGGCAAGGAGAGCACTGGAGATGACCCATGTCCCAAAATTACTTTTAAGAAATTTCTGACGAAACTGTCAAAAAAAAAGTAAAAGAAAAGCCTAAATTCAAAATGCGAACTTGCATACATATCATCTATTGTTGGTACTTACACCATGTCCTTCTGTCACTTAATCCCTCAAATGTTAGGTAAGTGGGTACCCCCAAATGCTCATGGCTCCATAAAACAAGTTTGAGTGGATTGTTTTAAAGAGTTTTTTTAGCGGTGGGGGTTATCTGTCAATTTTTTATTTATCGAATTGTGGGGCGGAGATGAACTTGGGTCCATCATTATGACCCGAAATGCAAACAGAAGTTATGCAGTGGGTCAAAAAAAAGGAAAAAGATTCAAACACGTTCAAAGTCACCTATCAGTTGGAAAGCTGTGCCTTGGTTTTTGGGGTTTCAAAAGAATTTTACTAATGAAAAAAAAGGGGACAAAAGTGGAACTACCCGTGAGACTTTATAGCAGTACTGTAAATCAAAAGCAAAATGCCATTAAAGAAAAAAAGTTAGAAAACTTGGCTAAAGGGGTACAGCTACTCATGCAATTGAATGCACACACAGTCAAGTTTTAGGATTCGTGTGTGAGACT
>JAODAL010039210.1:0-38250 GCA_025379985.1 Phyllomedusa bahiana
TAAATAATGTCCCCAAATAACGGCCCCAGGCCCAGAAAAAGGAGCTAAAAGAGCTAAAATATCGTCAACTGCTTAAGAAACCGCCCCAGGCCCGTTTTAGAAATGTGAACCTGAAGGGGGGTGTGAAGAGAAAAGATTGGACAACCCCTCTAAGCATTTGACCTTTCCCTTAGGGAGACTTTCCAAAACCTACCCAAAGGGTTTCTGCTTGCTCTGGGGGCTTTTTCCCCATTTTTTATTGGAGGGCTGACATTTTTTGGCTAAGTCTACACGGCCCCTGGTTTACAGTCAAAATTTTATTTTGGGTTTTAGATTTAGAATTTTCAAGAAATCTGGGCTGGTTTAAAAACCCTTCCCCTTTGAACCCGCAAAAGAAAAAACTGAGCTTTTTGGGAACACAGCTTAGATTTTCAGAGGCTGGATTTTTTAAATCCCAAAATTCCCAAAAAATGTGGGGCTGGCGGAAAAAAAGACAGCAAAATCAGTTTCAAAAAAAACGCATTTAAAAAAAAAAAAATGATTTGTAAAAAAACTGGGTTTTGGATTCTTTAATAGAGGGCCAAAAGTTTTTTTCTTTGCCCTCTAGATGAAAACCTTTTTTTTTTAAAAAATAAACCTAGCAAACGTTGTAGGTTTCAGCAAGCAAAACAGTTGTTCTTAATGTGACAGTAACAAACAATTCAACATTTTAACAAAACATAGTACTAAGACTTTAACCCCCTTAGATTGGGTGTACTTTTTTGTATAATATTTGTCACGGTTTCCCTGGGTAGGCCCCACTCACTGGGCGGAAAGTTTTGCAGCTGGCCAAAGAGTTGGGAGCTTGGATTGTAAATAACTTGAATCCAGGCAATTTAAACGATTAGAAGCCGTTGCAAAAATGGCTGTTTGGCCCCTCTAAATGATTTTAAAAGGGGTGGCTCGGTTTTTTCCACATAAATGCCTGAACACCCCCATGGCAGGGCCCCCTCTTGGGGGATTCCTATTACAAAACCCGCATTAGGCAGGGATTTTAAAAAGGAGAGTCTATATTAGAATGCTATTTCTGCCCCAAAGGGTATTGTTTTAGCCCCAAAATGTTTTTACAAGGGGGTCACGGCCGGGTAAGTGATCAAGTTTTCCCCTTTGGGGGCTAAAGTAAAAACAAAAGTTTTAAAAATGTAAAAAAATTTTTTTAAAGTTTAAAACACCCCCTTTTATCCATTTTACAAAAAAAAACAAAAGGGAAATTTTAAAAAAAGTTTTGGGATCCCCCACAACCGCAAAGGTCTATTTTATTAAAATATAACATTACTTGTAGTAAACACCATATATAAAAAAATACCGGACACCAAAATTGCATTTATGTTGGTCAATTTTCCTCTATTTTATATTGTACAAAAAACGCCATGAGAACGAAACCCCCCAAAAAATTTGGGATTATGTTTTTTTTTTAAAGGCCCCCCTATCCAAAATTTTTTTTTAAATTTTCTGGTTTCATTTTTTTTTTAAAGGGAGAAAGGTACCATTAGGTCATGTTTCTAAAACCGTGCCCCTGACCCCAAAAGAAAATCCGAAAGCAAGTTTTCTTTGTCTTTTTTTTTTTAAAACCCCCAGTTTATGGAACATGTTCTGTAATCCGCCGTATTATGGTGGATTCTAGTACAGTTCAGTATATTAGGGCTGGTTGAAATCAGAAAACTGACTGTAAATGCCGCGACAGGAACCATGGTACGCCGATGGTAAAATGCTGTCGGATTTCTGACGGCATTTTACCATTGCCGTGTAGACATAGCCTTAGAAAGTACATCTTGTCATGCAATAAACAAACCCCATTTAAAAGAAAAGTAAAAGAGTTATGGTTCTTGGAAGGTAGATAATTAGATTTGACATCAGATCTAGGAGCTTCATGTTATTCCTCTGTGTAGCAAGCAATAAAAAATAAGATGTTTATGTTTTCACCGATAAAATCTTGATGAACATGGCACCATTTTCTTATTTTCCAGCTCCTTATGTATCATACATAAGTAAGGACCCAAATACTCCGTGCTCCCTTACTGATGCCCTAGAACATTTCCAAGTTGAGAACCTGGCTGACCTATTACCTAAAGAAATGAAAGAGGGAGTTCTGCCACCCAAAAATATCTCATATAATATATGTTTGGCGGTTTAAGGGTTTCCATTCCTTTGTCTTTTTTTATTTGGGAAACCGAAAAGAAGGGTATTTCATCACAGGGAAAAATTTTTCAAAGTTACAAGGCGTTTTAAAAATTTAAGACTTGGTGATGTAGAGTAAGTTAAGTTATTTTGCTTTATAACAAATTATTTTTATTTAACCAGTAACCAAGTACTTTTTTTGACTTTCTTAGCTTAGCCGTGCTGATACCTCTAAAATTAGGACAATAGGATATGTTTTAAATATGTGGTCATAGTCTTTTGAATTTTTCCATTTTTTCAATTTCCAAAATTTCCCGTTTCTAAACCTTTACAGAAAACCCCAAACCCTTAATCACGGCTAGAATGGGTTTTCTCAAAAAATTTTTTAAAATTTCATTGGGTTTTTTTTTCTGACAAAAATTAGATTAAAATTTTTTTGCTGGGGATATAAGGCCCCAAATTTAAAATTTGTACATCTTATTTAAAGGTACTACAAGAATCGTCTGTTTATTAAATGACAATTTTTGCTCTTGTAGTTTACTGGATGCAAGTAAATTCTTCTATTAATCACATTATGATTATCTGAATAGTGGTCGTTCAAGTTATAACAGCTCCAGGTTACAATATTTTAAACCTACAATGGTCAATGTTTGTTTAATGTGGTTTCAACATATAATGCCACAGACACTGTTGATGTGTAGGGATTGAGTGGAAATTTTTGACCAAATTTTGAAATTTTTTCTTTAAAACTTTTGATTAAACAAGTGCATTTTTAGTGGTGGTGAGTAGGCCCCCCCCCTCTCTACAGTACAGTGCTGTACTTCATGTTTGTATCTCCCTTTACCCTTGCCCGGAAGAAATGAATCCTTTTGGGGAGGGCCCCCCTTTTTTTTTTTTTGGTACATTGGTATAAAGTTTAAAAGACCTTAAAAAAAGCACCTACCCTCAACAAAAAATAATTTTTTTGCTTTCCCGGGAACTTCTTTTTGTTTTTATGTTTTAAAAAAACCTGCCCTTTTTCAGTATTTTTTCTGCTTTAAAGTTTTTTTTCTTCTTTTTGCCCTTTTTGTTAGGTGAACCCTTTTTTTGGCTTTTTTGGCCCCAAATTAAAAGTTTGTTGGGTTTTGCTTTCAATTTTTCATCCCAGAACCAATTCATACTATATGTTGAGGGGTCACAATAATTTTTGAAACAGAATCTCTAATTTGCTGTGTAAAAGAATTTAAACAGAATTTTCTAGCTGAACACCAAGTTGTTAGGGAACATAATGTAACTCAATTAGCAAAAACTGTGGGAAATTTAAATTTCATCTACCAGGGAAAATAAAAATTTCATACAAAATTTTGCTAAACACTAGTTTACATAACAAATTTTACCTGGAAGTAACACTGATGTAATCTTTACTGTGATAAACGACTTTCAAATTTCTTGGCACAAAGGTGAATAAATCATAGTTGCTATAAAAAGACCCGTGACTTCTCCTGAACCCTGGCCTGTTTTAGTTTAAATTTCTTGTCTTCCTTAATAAAAAATTCTAGAGCTTTTTCCTTTAAATCTGGTTATGCTGTTCCTCTGTTTTTTCCCGTAAAAGTTTTTACTGAAACTGTCAGCTGGGGGGTTTTCTTTCCCAAAAGGGGGGTGTCCCCTGCAAACACTACTCGGGCAGCACTGTTTTAAAAATATCTCTGTGCAAAAGGGCCCCACACCCCAATTTGGGAAAAACCCTTGACAGGAAATAATTTTGCATTTTTTTGCTGGAAAAAAAGAGAATACACAACATAGAGATCTCAAGGGAAAACTTGGCCCCCTTAATTGTTTTTCAAGGGGAAAAAATAGGAATTTCTAAAACAGACATTCCGGGAAAGGCCATAGGGGCCCCCTTTTTAAAATTTAAAAGGGGTTCTCCAAACCCTGAAGAAATTAGGCATTTACAATGTCCATTCCAAAAAAATTTAGTTCTCCAACAAGAAACCCCTCTTTGTTGTCATTCCCCACTCTACCTAAGATATTCAGATCCTAAACAGAGGATCCCTCTTTATGAACTTAGAATTTTATAACAGAGTATATGAAATTCACTTTTCTACACTGGAAAACCCCTAAACCCATTTAACAAAGGAATTTTGATGACTGACACTTCCTTTAAATTTTCATGTCTTTTCCTAAAAAGGGTTAAGGGTTTTTCCACTTTTGTAGGGGGTTTTAAGCCACAAATCGCAAATGGACAGTGGGATTAAGGAAATTTTTTGTTATTGTTTTAAAAATCTGCACCCTTTCTTGTTTGGGGGAAAAATTAGTTTTTTTCACGTTAAAAATCGGGATTAACAAACGTTAAATTTTTTTTAGTCTTTGGCTATGTCCAACCATGCAATTAACCTTACCAATGGCATATGAATGGGGAAAAATTTTTTGATTATGTGTGTTGAAAGGTAAATTTTAAATTTTCCCCCCAAAGGGGACGGGTTCACACATATTAGCGCAAAACTCAAATTTTTTCATTAAAATTAAAACAGGATTCCCTTTTTTTCCCCTTTGAATTTTAAAACAAACCTTTTTTTTTTAGTTACAACCCAAAAAATTTTAAAAAATAACTTAAAGTCTTTCCCTGTTTCTTTATCCCAACCAACAAAATCATGGTTTTTAAAACTTTTACTTTTAATGTTTAAACTCTAAAAAAAAAAGGGGAAAAGAAAAAAGAAAAATAAACATTTTAAATTTAAACCATACAAAAAAATTTTAGCTCAACCCCCAATTACACACAGGGGTGCGCCCCGAAAAAGGGGGGCCCTGGGCTGGAACCTACCCCCCCTATATAATATAAAGCCCTAACACTAAAAATGTAAAACATGTTTCTAGCCCCCTCACAACACTTCATCAGGGGATTAGTATGGAAAATATAAAGGTGGGGGCAAAAGTGGTCCGAATAGATAAAGGATAAAAAACTCGGTCCTATACAAAAAATTTGTCCTAAAGGTTGTTCCCGATATATGGAGGTTTAAGGGTCATTCCCCCAAAAGATAAAGAGGACGGGGTATGGTTTTCCACTGCAACCCTTATAAAACAAAGGGTCAAAAAAACTGGAAAAAGGGGTATGGTACCACAACTCCCTAGAGAGAAAAAATGCGGCAAAAGTTTCAGAAACGTGTAAATTTGGGAGAAATTTATATTTATAACCTGTCCAAGAAGGACCCCCAAATTTTCTCCTCACGATAAAAACGGTATTTCCTATTATCGGACAGGTTAGAAATTCAAAAAAGTGTGATATGTGGCAAAGTTTCCCTGGGAAAATAATTTAATAATCTATGAACACTGGTATATGGAACCATAAATCGGTATTTAAAATGTTTTACTTTCCCCTCCATGTACCAAGAATTACCACAAGTGTCTAAAAAAAAAATTTTCCCCGTCAAAAGAATACCATATTCAATATAAACACTGGTAAAGGAATCCTTTCCCTCCGGTATTTAAACGAAAGGATCACTCCTCACATTGCCAATGATAACCACAAGTGTCATGAAAAACATTTCCCCGTCAACGCACACCATACTCAAAATAACACACTGCCCAGATAGATAGAGATTAGAAAAAACCCTAGTGGTTTTAAATGAACCGAAAAACCCCTCAAACCCGCGGTTTATCATATACTCAAAAAACCGACACGTTACATTGATGCAACGCTTATTGAAGTTTCCCCCCAGAAAGATGACCCCAAAGGCCTATGGGGGGACCCTCCCCTCCTAGGTAAGAGGGGCAGCTGCATCACAAGCTGCACACGCCGGCAAAAGTGGGGTCCGGGCCCAAGCGCGCCCCCGCACCCCGGGTTCGGCGCCGGCCATCACTGACTAAACACTGACCTGAAACCGGAAAAATGAAGTTAAAAAAAAGGCCGGGGACACGAGGCAGCAGAAAATTAAGTGCGGCAAGTTTCCACACAAGGAAAAAAAGGGATTTAACATGGCAGTCAGGAACACTAGTCAATGGGATGGGCTGAAATGACGGAAAAAAGGATTTTTTTAAACATGACAGCAGAAAACACTAGTCAAAAGGGGGTAAGGGGGAAATGACGGAAGCAAGGGTTTTCAAATGAAAAAGCAAAAAATCCAACCGCATTAGTCCTTTGGGGAGACAGTTTTGAGTTAAAAATCCACTCGGGTTTTTCCCCCTGAACAGAACCTATCCCGTTACCCCCCCAGGGGGAGGGGGAAAACTCTGTCAATCCCACAAACTTGACACTTTTTAAATCACCACCATGTTTGTTAAATGTGTCTTGCAATTGGGGTTCCTTCTTTCTTGTATCATTAATGTTCACCCACACCCACGAAAAATCTTATGTTTTCCAATGTATTCCAGACCACAGTTACAATTGATTTTATAAATCACACCTTTCTTCGCAATTTTTTTAATTTGGCCAATCTGGAGATCCCTGTTGCACTTGTGTGAAATTTTTTCGGTTTTCCCAAAAATTTACAGAAAGCAACCACTTTTCTGAACATCCCCGGACATGTTGATTAAGCAATTTCTAGGGGTCAAATTGCTTTCAAAATGGCTATGGGGCTAAAAAAATCCCCAATCCCTTACCCTTCGATAGGTGTTGGGGATATCCCCCCTCACCCTTTTTCAGGTCTGAACCAGCTTGGGATTTCCCATTCTTTGGATTATTTCCGAACAGGAGCAGCCGCTCCATCAAGTCCCCAATTTGGCGGAAGATGCCCCGTTTCTTTACTCAATCACTTTTAGGATCAAGGGAGTGTGATTTTTTGGTTGTAGGGGCTTTCCCTTTATGGGCCTTCTCAAATTTTTCCCTTCCCGGATACCCTCTACAAAAAAAAAACGCTTTCTCAAGTCTCTAGATTTGATTTTAAAATTTTCCAATGGGGTAGAAAAATTTTTCTCCTCAAAGTAATTTTTGGGCCTTTGGGGTTTCCCCCTCTTAAAGAGGGACGGGAAATGACTACTGTCCCACCTCAAGGGGGAATTTGGGGGTAGCATGGGCCCCCGAAAAGACTGGGGTCTCTGGGGAAACCCCCCCGCGGGCTTCCAGATATAAAACTTTCCAAAATTTGAAAGAGACATCTCATTAATTTCATGCGGGGAAACGCAGATTAAATTCATTATTTTCATTCAAAAAATTCAACAAAGGGCCTTAACCCTTTTTGGGGGTCCCATTCCACAAAAACCGGGGATGTCTTCGAATACCTTGTCCAAAATAGAATATCTTTCCTTTCCCAAATGTTTTTGCGTCCACCAAAAAAAAGGGGATCCCCCCAACCGGGGCCCGGGAGAAAGTTTGGGCTTTGGGCGGGCGAAAAGGGAAAAGCAAACCCCGGCCGTCCCCCTAGCTGGTGGTAGTTCTTCTTTTTAAAAAACAAAAAAGTTTTTGGGTGAAAAACCAAACCAAGAAAATTGGAGGACAAGCCGGTTTTTTTCCCTTTGAAACGCCCAACCCCCGTGCACTCAAAAATTCCTCCGGTTTCTCAGCCCCAAAATCCCGGGATGGGGGAAAAAAGGGAGCCCGGGGCAATGTTTGGCCAAAAGGTAGGGGGCAACCAAATTTAACCTTTTAAATTGGGGAAAAGGAAAAATCCCACCAAAACTTAAGGTAGGGTGGGGGCCCCCAAAATTTTTTGGGAAGCCAAATTTTTTGATAATTCCCTTTTTGGGTTTATTTTGGCAAAGGCTTCCCCCCAATCCTAGGGCAAATGGGGTTTTACCAAGGGGAACCCAAAACCTTTTGGGTGGGGGAAAAATTTTGGGTAAAAGAAAAAGCGCCGCCATCCTGGGGTGGGAGGATATAACCCAAATTTTCCTTTAATGGGCCCGAAAAACCGAGTTCAAAAAAATGGGGGGTTGTTTAAATGGAAAGGGGGGAAAAATTGGGGGTTCAAAATCCAAACCCCAAAAATTTCAAGGGGAATTGTTCAATTTACTTCTGTAATGGGGGGTTTTACTATTGGGGGGCCCCCCTTTTTGGGGGGGTTTTTGGGTGGGGATTCATTTTTAAACCCCCTTTTAAACTTTTTCTCTTTCCCTTACACAATTCCTCTGATCCTCATATTGGGCCCATTTTTTCTCTATTTCCCCTTGGGTCAACTCAACAAACAGATAAAATTTTTTTTGGGCCCCTTTAGGGGGCCAATTCGTTTGTTGGTTTAGCATACAATTTTTCTTTCCCAAAACCCCAATTCATACTATTTGTTAGGGGTTTAAAATTAATTTTTGAAACAGAATCTCTAATTTGCTGTGTAAAAGAATTTAAACAGAATTTTCTAGCTGAACACCAAGTTGTTAGGGAACAAAATTTAAATTTTAATTAGCAAAAAACTGGAAAAATTAATTGCACTCCCCAAGAGTACAAAATTGCAAACAATTCTGCTTAAACACTATTTTTACATAGAAAAATTTTTTCCCGGGAAGTAAAAACTGATGTAATCTTTACTGTGATAAATGACTTTCAAATTTCTTGGAAACAAGGTAAATTTAATCATAGTGCTAAAAAAAAAACCCCGGACTTTCCTGCAGGGTTCTGTTTTTGGGAAAATTACTTTGTGCTTCCAAAATAAAAAATTTTTGGCATGTTCTCTTGAAAACCCCTGTTTTATGCGGGTTCCCTCTTTATTCCGGGTAAAATGAATTATAAATTTCGGGCAGTGGGTTTACTTTTCCAAAGGGGCGTCCCCCTGAAAACCCTACCCCTGTCAGCACTGATTAGACAATATCAGACTGTGCAGAGACACACACCCCAATTGGTAACACCCAGTTGACAGACTAGTTTTAAATTTCTAGCGGGAAAAAAAAAAGACAAATTTAAAACAACATAGAGATCTCAGGAAAGCTGCACCTTAATTGTTATTTCAAGGGGAACACTAGTACTTTCTAAAACAGACATGTCAGGAATGGCCATAGGTCCTCTTTTAAAGTTAAAGGTGTTCTCCACCATAGAAGAAATTAGGCATTACACAGTGTCCATTCCAAACAATGAGTTCTCCAGAGCAAGAAACACTCTTTGTTGTCATTCCCCACTCTACCTAAGATATTCAGATCCTAAACAGAGGATCCCTCTTTATGAACTTAGAATTTTATAACAGAGTATATGAAATTCACTTTTCTACACTGGAAAACCCCTAAACCCATTTAACAAAGGAATTTTGATGACTGATCTACTTCCATAAATTGCATGTCATGTCATTAAAAGGGTTTAAGGGGTAAATGGGCCCCTGGGGTAGCGTTTATGAAGTCCCCCCCAAATCGCAATGGGACAGTGCTATTAAGGATTTTTAGTTTTATTGTTAAAACTGCCATAAATTGTCGGTAAACATTTTTTACTCACCCTTAAATCGGTATTTAAAAAACGAATTTTTTTCAGTTTTGGCTTTTGGGCACAAAACCCTGCAATATATCCTTACCTATATGGATATTAAAGGGAACAATTTTTTGCATTAAAAAATTTTTGTTGTTGGGACAATGTTATAAATGGCACGCCTTTACAATATTACCCCGATCCAATATTTATTCACTTTAAAACAGGTCCATGTTTTCACTTTGCTGTAAAACCCAAACCTTTTCTTTTTTTTTTACAACAAACCATTAAAATATAATTTAAAATTTTCCATGTCTTTATAAATCGCCTACTTAAAGGGTTCCCTTTTTTTTTAAAGTTTTGGAACGTTTTTATTTGTCCCGTAGATGTAGAGCGCATACGTGGTAGCGGGGGACCCCGCGCGAGTCGGCCACGGTTTTGTGGTCATCCCCTTTTTCAAGGGAAAGTGGGAAATTAATCTAAACAAGTTTATATTGAAAGATTATGGGAACACCCAGGGCACCCCTATCCCCCATGGGTTTTTTAATATACCCTACACATTCCTATTTAATAAAAAAAACCATTTACACCTCTTTTAAAAAAAAATATTCATACGCAATTACTCAATATTTTCCTTCATACTTTTCCACCCCTTTCCCCTTATCTTTTTAAAGGGGGCTTCTTTTTTACCAAACCAAACAAGCGTATGAAAAATGTTTTTGTTAAAAAAAACAAAAAAAAAAAAAGAGGAAAATGCTGTATTACTGCTTTGACAAAAATAAACAATCTTTTTTCAAATTTTGTATTGTCCCAAATTTCCCTTAAAAGCTGACCCTAGTATAAAAATAATAATAGTCCCCAAGCGGGCATGCAGTGCTAATTTTTGGGAATTTTGCATGATGCCAGTTTAGCACAACCTACAACATGACGCTTCAATTTAAAATTCTTTTTATTTTAAACCCTTTTTTGGGGTAAAAATTTTTAAATGGGAACCAATAAAACTCTCTCTTTAGTAAAATTTTTGAAAACCCCAGTTTTATTTTTCCCCTTTTACCGGGCCCAATCAACATCATTCCCGAGATCGCTCACATTGTGTGCATTTTCTACAAAGTGTTTTGCAAAAGTTTAAATTTTCCCAAAAATTTTCCTTTTTCCCCTTTTTGTCCTTTAGTTTTTTGCAAACGTTTTCTGTACTTTTGTTCATTTATTTATTTTAAAGGTCTATTTTGTTTTTTTCTATAAAATGCCCTTTTGGGGTAGAATATTTTTTAGTCGTTTTTATAGAGGTAATATATGTGTTTATAAAAAATGAAGTTTGTTCATGTAAATATGGAATGTGTAGCTGTATATTCAAAGACATGGTGGATAGGTGTGTCCTAGTTGTTAAGAAGTCTCTCTATATAAACTTGTTTAGATTAATTTGCAGCATGCTTGACAAAGGGGATGGACCCCAAAACGTGGCAGACTCGCTGCTGGTAAACTTCTACCCCGATCTGCGCTCATACATCTAGCCGGACAAATAAGGACTCTGCAAACAAAGTAAGACTGTTCCTAACTTTAATATTATGGAAGCCTAAGTAGGCAATATGATAAAGCACATGGAAAGACTTTAAAGGGATCCTGTCACATAGGTTGTGCCCCCCTTGCTGAGGGCAGCACAAGCTAGTGTCAGACCTGCTGTTCCCAGCACTGTGTCCCTTATTCTGTAAGATGCAGCAGTTTTAGAGCATTTACCCCTTAAATCTTATTCATCAGCAGGTGTTAGCTCCACCCACCAAAGTCTAGCTCCGCCCACTGACAGTTATTCACATGTTTCTACCTATTCAAAGTAATAGGTTTATCAGTTGAGGTGGGCGGGGCTAGCCTCCGATTGGCCGGGTTTGAAAAAAACTGACTCTCTGAAGGACTCTTCGAATGACTCTTCTGGCTGAAAACTGCAGATTTAAGTATTAAATACACGAAAACTACAGCATCTTACAGAAAAAGGGGCACAGCACTGGAAACAGCAGGTCTGACACTACCTTGTTCTGTCCTCAGCCAGGGGGGCAAAAACTATGTGACATGTTCTCTTTAAAGGAGTTTTATTGTTTCATCATTTGGCAGTTGTTTATACTGGTTGCTAAGTAGAGCTTATGAAATGAAATTGAGGGGCGTGTTTCTCCTCCCAGCAGGGAGTATCTTCACTCTCTGCAGACATGCCCCAAAGTGTGCACATGAGAATTCATTCTGTGTGAGCGGGGGGAAGGGGAGAGGTCCTTAGCTGTCGGAGACTAAGGAATCATTGGAAGTGAAAAGCTAAGTGTAACTCGATAGTGCATATTTACATTTCTCGCTCTCTCTACATACTTTGTAACTAGAATGAGCATTTGACATTCAAGACTCTGGGAAAGATGGCTGATTTTTTGTTTTTTCTCTCTCTCACACCCCAGTATATCCTTTCAGATTATTACACCTCTGAACTCTACAGATCTGCAGAACAAAACTATACGCTTTATCTGTTTGTGTTTACATGGGACTGCACAAGATCTCTCTCTCTGCTGCAGGACCTCTGATCGCTGTCAGTGAAAGGAGCAAACCCCGCACGCATACATCGAACCTCCCACTGATTGCTGTCAGTGAAAGGAACAAACCCCGCACGCATACGTCGAACCTGCCACTGATTGCTGTCAGTGAAAGGAGCAAACCCCGCACACATACATCGAACCTGCCACTGATTGCTGTCAGTGAAAGGAGCAAACGTCGCACACATACGTCGAACCTGCCACTGATTGCTGTCAGTGAGAGGTGCAAAGCCCTTACATATGACAGACCTGCCACTGATTGCTGTCAGTGAAAGGAGCAAAGCCCGCACGCATATGTCTAACCTGCCACTGACTGCTGTCATTAAAAGGAATCTCTCTCTCTCCCTGCGCTCTACCGTCCACCAAGTCTCTCCTGCTTCTCCATCTGAGGCGCGTTCCCGAATACGACCGGGGGCAGGACCTGGGCGGACCTGACCGAAGCTCTCACTTTGATTCCAACCATTAAACAAACGTCCCGTTCTCTTAAACCATAGCACTTTGCCTATGGTAACCAAGGACCTACAACCTTACATTTTTGGTCCCCTCCTTTTGAACTATGAACTTTGAAATAAGAAAACCCCTTTAAGTTATGTTTTAATGGTTTGTTGGAAAATAAAGAAAAGGATTGTTTTACATGCAAAGTGAATACATGGATCCTGTGTTAAGTGAGTGAAATATTGAGATCGCGCTCAGGACCGCCGATAGGGCAGTACAGGGGGTACTGCTGTACGGGGCCAGTACAAAGTGTGAAACAAGGGGACCCGCTGGCAGCGGCCCGGTATTGTTCAGGGCCCGCTATTGACTGGGGCCCCCAGTGTTCAGGGCCCGCCGCGGCCCGCTAGTCACCGCGGCCCACCACGGCCCGGTAGTGCTCAGGGCCCGCTATCGACTGGGGCCCGCCAGTGTTCAGGTCTCGCCACTGCCCGCTAGTGATGAGGCCCCCGGCATGGCCCGCTAGTCACTGGGGCCCGAGCGCGGCCCGGTAGTGTTCAGGGCCCGCTATTGACTGGGGCCTGCCAGTGTTCAGGGCCCACCGCGGCCCGCTAGTCACTGGGGCCCGCTGCAGCCCGCTAGTGATCGGGGCCCGCCACGGCCCGATAGTGTTCAGGGCCCGCTATTGACTGGGGCCCGCCAGTGTTCAGGGCCTACCGCGGCCCGCTAGTGATCAGGCCCCGGCGCGGCCCGCTAGTCACTGGGGTACGTTGCGGCCCGCTAGTGAACAGGCCCTGGCGCGGCCTGCTAGTCACTGGGGCCCGCCGTGGCCCGGTAGTGTTCAGGGCCCGCTATTGACTGGGGCCCGCCACGGCCCGCTAGTCACCGGGGCCCGCAGCAGCCCGCTAGTGATCAGGGCCCTGTTGGCAGTAAACTGGGCAGCGGCACCATGAAGCTCCTTCACGGCGCTGCTGCCTCTCTTCGGCCACACAGCCTATTATTATAACTAATAGGCTGTGCGGTCGACGAGCTTCCGGAGAAGCGCTCCCGCACTGCCGGTGTGATGACGTCACGCTGGCAGTGTCGAGGCAAAAGAAAAGGACGCTTGGCCGGGAAGGAGGATAGGTAGTAAAGGTAAATACTCTGTGGGGAATTATTTTTATTAAACCTGCCTGAAGGAGCTATATACCACCTGCCTGAGGGAGCTATATAACTCCAGCCTCAAGCAGCTATATACCACCAGCCAGAGGGGGCTATATACCACCTGCCTGAGGGGGCTATATACCACCTGCCTGAGGGGGCTATATACCACCTGCCTGAGGGAGCTATATACCACCTGCTTGAGGGGGCTATATACCACCTGCCTCAGGGGGCTATATACCACCTGCCTGAGGGGGCTATATAACACCTGCCTGAGGGAGATATTTACCCCCTGCCTGAGGGGGCTATATACCACCTGCCTGAGGGAGCTATATACCACCTGCCTGAGGGGGCCTATATACCACCTGCCTGAGGGAGCTATATACCACCTGCCTGAGGGAGCTATATACCACCTGCCTGAGGGGGCTATATACCACCTGCCTGAGGGAGAAATATACCACCTGCCGGAGGGGACATATATACCTGCCTGAGGGGAGCTATATACCTGCTTGAGGGGGCCTATAAACCTGTCTGAGGGGGACATATATACCTGCCTGAGGAGACATATATACCTGTCTGAGGGGAGCTATATACCTGCCTGAGGGGACATATATACCTGCCTGAGGCGGCCGATATATATACCTGCCTTACTGAGGGAGCCCATATATACCTGCCTTACTGAGTGAGCCCTGAGTGAGTCGGGGCCAGAAGAAGTCATCCTGGAAGTTTGGACCAAAAGGAAAAAAACAAGGGAAAGACTAGCACTTCTTCCTGCACTGGTTCCTGGTCCGGGCACACTCGGGTGACACTGGAGCTCTGTTGGTGTCCCTGGAAGAGACGTTAACTACGCTAGCGGCAAGACGTCCCGGAGGTCGTCCCAGCCAGCCCTCTCCGACGAGCAGGTCAGCCGAACCCACCAGTCACTTCTTACACTGTAGTGATCGGACGGGGGCACATAGTTTGCTGCTGTAACTCCTTACTTTCCTGTCTGGTGTGCCTCCTGCAGAACTTTCTGTCCAACTTTTGACAAATACAGAAAGTTTTGCAGGATGTATGGTTTACTCTACTGAAGGGTGACCTACCTAACCTAGCTATCTACAGGAGGGGGGACGCAATACAATCGTACGAAGCTATACATTTATAGCTTCAGTACGATAAAACCAGGCGCATTACTGTTGGAACAGGTAGAGCACTTTACAAGTGGTTTACCTGAGCCAGAATTGTCGGTTTGTAGCTAGAAAGCGCTAAATCTATGACCCGCAGTGGACTGGGTTCATAAATAAGGTGCATTCCATACTATTTATATGTGCACAAAAATTGGCGTCTAAACGCCAAATATCATACATGTCGCCCAATGTGTCATTAATATAACATAGTAAGGCTCCACAAAAATAAACCCCGTTCACCCGATGTTTTTTTATTTTTTTTGGGCGGGGGGTTAGGGGGGCCCAGACACTTTGGCTGTATGGGGCCCTGAAATTCCTGATGGCGGCCCTGATTGCGCTACTATTTGTGAAGCAGTGCTATTTGTATACAAGTTTCTATGGAGAGGGGAGCTCCGTTACACTACTACTGAGGTGCTTTTTGAAAAATAATGTGCATTTGACAGTGTTTGTTTGAGGGTACAATGTACACTGGTATTAATTATATTAAGAAACATAACACTTTTTGTTATTGACTAAATGGACCACCCATCATAGTGCAAAGATCATTAATTCAATTTTTATGCCTTAATTCGTCCAAAGTAAAAAAAAAAACACAACTTTTTAACATCCCATTGTTTATGTCTATAGCCCATTTGCAGATCTATGTGTTTACTTGGTTGTACACTATAAATATCACTGGGTTGTCTAACCCTACAGCCATGCTGCCTTCTATATGTCCTCTACCTCTTGAAAACCTTCCAGATGTAGATTAGCAAACAGTAGGGTAAGAATGGAAAAGCATATGACTGCAAGACCAGACTACCCAAGGTATGTCCATTGTCTATAACCACGGAAACATATAGATCTGTATATGACCCGTAGACACAAAATGGTAGAAGATTCTGACAATATTTTATTCTAAAGGCATTGAAGAAATTACGAAAATATCACAAAGGTTAACGTGTCAGCAAGATTGCTTTGAATAGATGCCAGCATCAGTTTTTGAACTCTGAAAAGAATGTTAACATTATTTATATGCATTATTAACATTCACTCAAAACTGGAATATATGAATGTTATCTGCTAGCATGAAAAGTCTGGAAAATATTTTATTTCACTTTGTTTGAAGACAGGTGAAGTCTTTTGAATAACTTCCAGTCTTTTAATATGGATATTATTAATGAAAAGTAATATTAATAAAAGTGTATTGTAACAAAAATTGTAATTATTGTCCTAGAAACTTGATTTGCTAGGTTTTTCGTAAAGTCAAGTGTCAACAAATGTCTAATTAGGGCACAGTTTAGAGCAGTGTTACCGAAACTTGTAATAGAAAAGTCAATATATCAGCTCACCGTTTACTCCGCATAGCTGCATGTGTTGAAACTCTGGTGCACGAACAGAGACACCCAGCCACAGGTGGGGAAATCTTGATAAACGAAGTATACGGTAGTTCAGCACTCGGTATAAAAAGTTTTATTCTTTATTGTCCCATGTTAAAAAAGAGAGATACAAACGACCAAGAGATTCTTACATAGCTTTGACGCTTTTCGGGTCTACCTGATTCAGAGGACCCTTAATCATAGCATAGCTAGTAAACAGACTAACGCTCCTTATATAGTCTAAATTATCAAGCAGGTGTGATTTAACCCCTAGTTAGCTGTCTGAAAATGTAGTTAAAGCAAAAAAGACAAGATAAAGATAAAGATATTACCAAGAAATATAAACATTATACCATAACTAACTAGTTTATGTATAACAGATCTGTTCTGTAATTGAGACCTTGTGGAAAACTTGAGTTTAAAGAAAGGATCCAAAACGCCTCTCTGTCTGTGAGACGCTTTCTGCAATCTCTGCCCCTAACTGGGCGGTTGACCCTTTCAATAGCTCTTACCCGTAGAGAATTAATAGAGCCTTGATGCATATCGCGAAAATGACGCGATGCTCCTGTTTTTCTTAAAGTCAAGTGTCAACAAATGTCTAATTAGGGCACAATTTAGAGCAGTGTTACCAAAACTTGTTCTCAAGGAATCTCAACAGGCCTTGTCTTAAAGAGCTGCTTATCATTGCAGGACTAGGATTCTAGATGTGAATCTAATAAAGGACATCTGAATGGAGTTTGTATATTCGCCTTATGTTTTTTTGTGGGTCTCCTCTGGACCCATAAGCACAAAGATCACACCATTGGTAAAAAGGTTCAGTTAATATCTGTGTATCATGTGCAGATTTGCTTTAGGGCAACACATAAAACAATTCTGTATACTTGCTGAACATCATTGTACTAGATGTTCAAAGGACTTTGACATCTTTTGTTAGATCTAAAATAGCTCATAAGGGTAACGTTCCTCGTTAGGGAGAGGTAACATGTAGGTGTGTGGAGATTTACACACCATGGTTGCTCCAATGAAATTATAATATATTTAGATAAGCTGAAGGAAAAAAAAGCTATGCCTCCTCACCACCTATTTAATGTGCCATTGCTCAGGTCACAATACACTCATACTCATACAAAATATGGTCAGCACATGCATTTTGAAAAATAAGTATATAGGTGCACACTGGTGTGGCAGCCAAAAGCAATGCAAACACAAACAGCATTGCTGCTACTTTGGAATATGTGAAAGGTTCTTAGTGTACATTTTTGAACAAAACTATAAAAGACCATCTACAATTCTCATTGCACCTTACAATATGAATGAAAGTAAAGCCAAACTAGATATTTATCTGCAGACAGCTTTGGGGTGTCTGTTCCTCATCAGTGCAGATTAGACACTGGTTGGGAAGGTGAAAGGCTCCAGATGTAGCTCAAAAGGGGTAACATTCCTCACTAGGGAGAAGCCACGTGTAGGTGTGTACTCCATCCACTGAAACTTCATGACTTGGATGTGACCTGAGGAATGCTACATCCTGTAGGAGGTGCAAAGTCATAGCTCTTTTCCATGAGCGTATCTGAATATTTTGTAATTTCAGTGGAATGACCATGGTGTACAAGTTTCCACATGGTGCCTATGCCTACCCCTTTTCAGCTAAAATCTCTCACCCAGCCAACCAGTACTCTGCTTCGCACTGATGAGGAACAAGCACCCCAAAACAGCTGTCCGCAGAATAATATCTTAGCTGGCTTTACTCCCTGTCATATTGCAAGGCTCAGTGTGTTGGATGTGACCATAGGAACGGTACATCCAATGATTTGCTTAGCTCTTTTCCACTTAGCTCATTTGAACAGATTTAAGAAATGTAAGACCTAACTCAATGAGCAAACTACCTTCTTGTGCACAAGCCCTAACTTCTCGGTGCAGTTTTATACAGAACATAGTAGTTTTAGTGCTGCATAGTTCAAAAGAAATACTTTTTTTGTGTTATATTTTCTCATAAAATACCCCCTAGATATGGATTATACTTTAATGCATGCTCAGAAGTAACATACATAAGGTAAAATGTAGAAGTATATGGAGCAAAAAAAATTTGGACAGACATCTGTTTTCATGTTATGTGGTCACAGTTAGAAAGAGTTCATTTCCAGCTACTGCAGATGGAAATTGGACCTGATCCAGATGTGAAGCACATGTCTTAGACTGTGTATAATACATTTTTGAGAAAAAATATTGTTAAACTATATGTTGCTCCAAAACTAACTTTAGAAAGAATATTGTGTGACATTTACATAGCTTAAATATGAGATTTACAGAATGTTTTGACGATTAAATAACTGACCTATACTTTATCTCATTTGGAAATCTTGGGATAGTGTACAGAATACACATATAGAAAACTATGATCCTTTGCAGCTTGTAAAAACTAAACTTTTCTAAAAGAAAAGAAAAGATCAGGACAGAGAGGGAACATGAGTGAAACCTGAAGATATTACGGGCATCCATACCTCGTGATGTTAGTATATGCCTAACATTTATGGAAATATTTAGATCTAGAATCTTGCAATACTGTAGTATTTTCCTTCTCAATAATAATAGGTTATATTTAGAGATGGGCGAATTGATTCTAACGAAGTGGACGTCGTTTAGAATTTCAGGAAAACTTCGATTCTGAATGAAGTCGAAGTTTGGGGTAATTCGTGGGAACGAAGTGTGTTTTTAATTGATAAAATGGAAGTCTGGGAGGAAGAAAGGAGTAACCTAAATGACATGTGCAGAGATGCAGCCAGAGACTGGCGGGATTCTGTGACTTCACCGCACTATATAAGTCATGCTCGCTCCTCGCACTGCTCTCGATGTGCCGTGCTGTAGCTGCTGCAGTAGCTGTAGCTGCGATCTCACTCAAGAGAAATCACTTTTATACAGCGATTTTTGGGGGGCTGTCACAGCTTCTCTCAGAGACTGCTTCTCTTCCGTTCTAATTTTGATTTTGTGGGTTATTGTAATTGAAGTTCAGTGTGCGTCCAATTCAGCTGCATATACATTTTAATTCTATCTGGTCAGTTCTAGAGCACATTGAATATCCAAGGGTTATCTAAGCCTGTTTTTGCTGTTGTATTCAGTTAAAGAAACAGCGTTTTTACAATCCACATGCCAGTTAATTTTTGGCTGCTCATTTCTTTTGCGCAATTTATATCCAATTTATATTAAGCGTGTTTGTGCTATTGTAGTCAGTAAAATAAACGGTGTTTTTCAACGCCAAAGAAGAAATTTATCATGTAGCATAATTTATATCCCAAGGTTAATTAAGCTTGTTTCTGCTTTTGTAGTCAGTAAAAGAAACTATGTTTTTCAATGCCAAAGACAAAATTTTTCCTAGAGCATAATTTTTATTCAACGTCTAATTAAGCGTGATTGTGATTTTGTAGTCAGTAAAATAAACGGTGTTTTTCAACGCCAAAGATGACATTTTTCCTGGTGATTCCTGTACCTAGAGATGGGTGAATCAATTCTAACGAAGTGGAATTCGTTTAGAATTTCAGGAAAACTTCGGTTCTGAACGAAGTCGAAGTTTGGGGTACTTCACGTGAACGAAGTGTGCTTTTGATTGAAAAATTGCTGCGAGCACATGGCGTTACATGGGGCAAAGAACTCTGGGAGGAAGAAGGGCATAGCCTACATGACATGTGCAGAGATGAAGCCAATCAGAGACCGGCGGGACTCTGTGACGTCACCGCACTATATAAGTCCGGGCGCGACGCTGGCAGCTCACACTCCTCTCACTGTACTGATTAGGGAAGGTGCTGCCACGGCTGCTAATGATATCTCTTACTAAAGAACTCATTTTTAGGGGGTGTCACAGCTTGTCTCAGAGACTGCTTCTCTTAACGTTCTAATTCTGATTTTGTGGGGTATTGGAACTGAAGTCCAGTGTGCGTCCAACGCAGCTGCATATACATTTTAATGCTATCTGCTCACAGCACATTGAATATCCAAGGGGGATCTAAGCCTTTTCCTGTTGTATTCGTTTAAAGAAATAGCGTTTTTACAATCCAAATACCACTTCATTTTTGGTCTCTCAATTCTTTTGCGCAATTTACATCCAGGGGTTAATTAAGCGAAGTTCTGCTGTTGAGGTCACTAAAAGAAAGCGTCTTTTTCACCGCCAAAAAATAAATTTTTCCTGTAGCATAATTCATAACCGAAGGTTAATTACAAATTTTTATTTTTGTGTACCATAAAATACACGCCATTGTAACACGCTACAAAGCTGGTAGTTTTTGGTTGCTCAATTCTTTTGCACAATTTACATCCAGGAGTTAATTAAGCGTTGTTCTGCTGTTGTGGTCACTAAAAGAAACCGCCTTTTTCACCGCCAAAAAAGACATTTTTCCTGTAGCATAATTCATATCCGAAGGTTAATTAAGCCTGTTTGTGCTTTTACATTCAGTAAAAAACAGTGTTTTTAAATGACACATACAAGTAAATTTTTCCTGGCCATTTGTGGAGCGCAATTTATATCCAAGGGTTACCCAAGCTTGTTACTGGGTTCATTTGGAGTCAAATACAGGGTGTGTATTTATCATATACAGATATCTTCATCAAACAGTGTCTGTACATTTTAGAACAAACAGTATGTCAGACAGAGAGGGGGCAGGCTCTTCACATGCAAGTGGCAGTAGCACAAACATTCCTGGAGCAGGCCCAGGTCGCAGCACAGTAAGGGGACGTCGCAGCAGGGGTCACTCGGTGAGGCCAGAACTGCCGATGTCATCTAGCGGCCGTGTGTTGTTCAGCAACCCAATGGTTCTTGATTGGTTGACTAGGTCATCCACTTCCTGCCAGATGACATCTGACAACCCCAGCCAAGAGTCGGTGGGAATGTCAGACACAACTCTTAGTTGGCATAGCCCGGGAGCGGGTCAGCAGCCCTCACCTGTCCTCAACCCGCCTCTGTCCCATCCGGTTCCCTCAGCCAGAGATCTACTATGTGGTCTGGGCTCAGCGCCACTATATAGCGAGGATGAAAAATTTGAGGAGGGCAGTCAGCAGCTACTTGGCAGCGAAGAAATGAGGCCAATATCCCCTGCTTCTTGCAGTAGGCAGCAAAGTATAGTTGTTGAGAGTGGCATGGGAGGTCATGTTGTGAGGGGTAAGCCTCTGCATACCAAGACCGTTGAGGAGTACAGCAGTGAAGATCAAATAATAATCAATGATGATGTAGCCGACCACACTTGGGAGCCGGGTAAAGCAAGGGCTTCATCATCGTCGAGAGAAGAGGGCGTCAGCTTGTGGTGTCAGGCGGCAGCGCAGCCAGCAAGTGGGTAGTGTGGCCATGAGTCAGCAGGGTAGCAGCAGTGCGAGGTCGGGAGCCATACGACCACGGGGTTGAAAACCTGCTTTGCAGGTCCAAGAACGTAGCGACAAAGGGGCTCAGCGAGGCAGCGGCAGTAGTAGTCACTCAGTGCGGAGCATTGGTGGTAAAATCAGCTATTCGGCGGTGTGGCAGTTCTTTGCTAAGACACCGGAGCAGCCAAATATGGGTATATGTAGAATCTGTGGGCAGAAAGTGAAGCGTGGCCAGGGAGCTAATGATGGCACCACGGCCCTGCGTCAACACATGCAGCGTCACCATTCGGTGGCCTGGGAGAAACGTGGCTCAGATGTGGTGGTCCATCCTGCCGCCGAAGCAACAGCAGCAGCAGCGCCCAGTGGCACACATGCCATTGCAGCCAGTCAAGGCTCCACCACCTCTGCAGAAGGGAACTGTTTCTCTTTGCCATCATCTCCCGGTCCAGATGCTCCTGCTCCTTGCTACTCATGGCGCCAGCAGTCGTTCAGCG
This sequence comes from Phyllomedusa bahiana, assembly GCA_025379985.1. Taxonomy (NCBI): domain Eukaryota; kingdom Metazoa; phylum Chordata; class Amphibia; order Anura; family Hylidae; genus Phyllomedusa; species Phyllomedusa bahiana. The sequence continues at coordinate 21,922 of JAODAL010039210.1, forward strand.
AGGCGATTGTGAATGTGCTTCCTGCCCAGCCACAGCAACAACTTGGACAGGAGACGCCGCTTTCTCCTCCACGTTGTCAAACTGCTGCTCCTGTGCCAATGTCCGCCGCCTCCTCCTCCTCCACCACCACCACCACCATCTCAGCCTCCAAAAGTGCTGCTCCATCATACCACATGTGTAGGGCACAGCGGCGTCACGCAGTTCTGCACCTGGCTTGCCTCGGTGAGCAAAGTCACACCAGGGAGGAACTGCTCCGCGTCAATGGGAGGAACATGGTGTCCATGCTGCACCGAGGAGGGATGGTCCATGCGCCTTGCATGGCGCACGTGTTCAATCTGGTTGTGAAAAGGTTCCCGAAGTCTTCCAACGATCTTCAGAAGATTCTTAAAAGGGCCAGGAAACTGTGCATGCACTTCATCCATTCCTACAAACCCAGGGACACCCTCCTCGAGTTGCAGCGGCAGAACGGCCTCCCCCAACACACCTGATATGCGATGTTTCCACCCGTTGGAATTCCAGCCTGCACATGTTGGACCGATTGTATGAACAGAGAAAGATCATTAACGATTTTTTGATGATCCAGGCAGACAGGAGTACGCCCCTGTTTAATTTTGATGTCAGCCAGTGGCAGCTCATGCGTGACACCTGCCGTTTGCTGAGGCCATTTGAAGAGGCGACGTTATTTGTCAGTCGCCAGGACTACTGGATGAATAACGTCATTCCACTGCTTCATGTCCTGGAACAGATGCTGAAAAAATCTGTCTGGGCAGGGGACTGGAGACATGGCGACTACATCTCGCGGCCACATGAGTCCGGTGGGGACTGAACTGGACGAGGATATTGGAGCACAAGCATTGTCTGGTAAAATGAGTGGTTTTTCTACCCAGGTGACAGGAGCGGAGGAGCAGGAGCAGCTGGAGGAGGTAGATGGAGATGAGGAAGACGAGGCAGATGACCCGCAAGTACCGTGGCAGTATACAGTGGAGATGGAGGCAGGGAGCCCCTCAGAGTCACTTGTGCAGATGACCCGCAGCATGCTGATTTGCCTGGCTAGTTACAGCCGAATAGTCACCATCCGGCAGAGTGATGACTTCTGGCTCTCTACCCTATTGGACCCTCACACCCGGTCCAAAATGGGAGTCTTTTTCCCAGCTATTGAGAGGGAGGACAAACTCAAATACTATAGAGAAATCCTGTGGATTCAGTTGGCCGCTGCCTATGTGCGGCATCATCCATCCTCTGACAGGTCTGACCGGTGGGTTCCTCAGCGCTCACGTACCACTGCCGCGGCTGCAGTGGGAAAGTGGTAGGAGCAGTACTAGCTCCATCAGCAGCAACCGAAGTCTGGAGTCGCTGATTAGCAGCTTCCTTCACCCGCCTAGTGAGGAGGGGACTCGCTCGCAGCAGCAGGAACTGGAGCAGACTCTGAACCAACAGGTGGTGGCCTACTTGGACAGCACTCTGCCACCCCAGTTAGAAGATCCGCTGGACTACTGGGCAGCCAAACTGGATGTGTGGCCGCAACTTGCCGAGTTTGCAGATGGAGAAACTGTCCTGCCCGGCCAGTAGTGTGGCATCAGAGCGGGTGTTCAGTGCGGTGGAGGCCACCGTTACCCCAAGGAGAACCCGCTTGTCCACCGGAAATATGGAATGACTGATCTTTGTCAAGATGAATCAGGCGTGGATCGGCCAGGATTTCCACACACCAATGCCTTAGGCGTCAGATTACATCAGCCATGATGCCTCATCAAAACTTTGAGAAATGAGTCTGGATTCAAAGTACCTGCCTCAGCCACTATTCTGATGCCGCCACCCGCCTGATGCCACACATATGCTGCCAGTTTCTCCATCTGCCTACCACCATATTTACCAGGGACTGGTATTGCCACCCACTTTCAAAACTCTGTCATTATGCCACTCTATGACCTCATGCTGCTGCTGCTGTTGCTGGTGCCGTGACCTCCACACTGTGTCATTGTGCCACTCTCTGACCTCCTGTTGCTGCTGCTGTTGATGCCGTGACCTCCACACTGTGTCATTGTGCCACTGTCTGACCTCATGCTGCTGCTGTGGCTGCTGCCGTGACCTCCACACTCTGTCATTGTGCCACTCTGTGGCCTACTCCTGTTTTTGCCACCTCCACACTCTGTCATTGTGCCACTCTCTGACCTCATGCTGCTGCTGCTGTTGATGCCATCACCTCCACACTGTGTCATTGTGCCACTCTCTGACCTCATGCTGCTGTTGATGCCGTCACCTCCACACTGTGTCATTGTGCCACTCTCTGACCTCATGCTTCTGCTGATGCTGCTGCCGTCACCTCCACACTCTGTCATTGTGCCAATCTCTGACCTCATGCTGTTGCTGCTGCCGTCACCTCCACACTCTGTCATTGTGCCACTCTGTGGCCTACTCCTGTTTTTGCCACCTCCACACTCTGTCATTGTGCCACTCTGTGGCCTACTCCTGTTTTTGCCACCTCCAGAATGTCATTGTGTCACTGTCTGACCTCATGCTGCTGCTGCTGTTGATGCCGTCACCTCCACACTGTGTCATTGTGCGACTTTGTGGGCTCCTGATGTTGCTGCCACCTCCAGAATTTGTTATTGTGCCACTCTGTGGCCTACTCATGCTGCTGCCAAGTGACCGCTGTCTCACTGGAATACCCTATGGGTTCCTAATGCTGTGTCCACCCTCCACCATTCTATGATGTTGCCACTATGTTTGGTTTTCCCCTTCTTTTCACCTGTCAGAAGGAATGGGAAGGATTAGGATTGTCTAGCCAAAAGCAGGAGTGGATACAGAACACAGAAGAAATATCCCATTTACTGGCCATTTCTGTTTTGGATCAACTCCTGTTTGATTTTCTCCTTAGCAATACTGATGGACTATTGACCGATTGAAAGGGGACACTGACGGATGAAAGGAAGGGCAAAATGATCAGAGACATCAACGCAAAGTTACTGCCGACACCCTCTCCACTCATTCAGGGGGACCTCTACATGTATCAGCGTTTAACAGAACAGGTTCTGTCATATTCTGTGACAGTTTAAAGCTCTGGCCTCATGGAGTGACCCCTGCTGTGACGTCCCCTTACTGTGCTGCGATCTTTGGCGGCTCCGGTAACCTGCCACTACGTTCTTTGACGCTATGGTAGGATCTTAGCCCTCAGTTTGTTTTTTTCCAGCTGGCGCTGCCGTGACTTTATCAGGCTGCATTCCCACTTCAGTTTTTTGGTCAGTTTTGCCCCTGTAAGTGTCCAGGGAATTTTAGAGTGAAGCGATTCTAAGAGCGTTGGCAGTCATGTGCGTGTCATACTAAAACACAGCATTGTATGAAGACCAAACCAAGCTCCCTATGCATATTTAAGCATGGCACAATGTTCTACAGCACCCAACAGGCTCTGTGCAGCTAGGAAATAGCTGTTTTTAACGCGATTCGGGACGAAATGGATTTTGTCGGAAAATTCTGCGAAGTTGGCTAACCGAATTTTTTTGAAATTCGCCCATCTCTAGTTATATTTAAGGAGACATAAAAAGTCTTACGAACTGTCAGAGATATAGGGTGACATGTATGTATTTTGGCACCCAGACGACAATTTTTTTGTGTGCATTAGTATCGTAGAGTGTACCTGCATTTATGGACCTGTTCTACTGTGGGTTATAGATTAGGCGCTTTCTACCTCCAAAACAACAAGTCAGGCTCAGGTAAACCAGTTTTAACTTGGTCTGCCTGTTCCAGCAGTAATGCGTCCAGTTTTGCCGTCCTCCAGTCATAAATGTGTAGAATCATATGGTTGTTGTAATGGGTTGGTGGATTCGCTGGACCACCGCAAGCGATGATATTTAAGCCACGCCAGGGAGCGGAGTTTAAGTAGCCCCCGGTATTCACCAGAGCCCGCCGCAAAGCGGGATGGACTTGCTGCGGCGTGAGGCTACCCCTGACGTGACTTGCTTGCGATGGCGGCCGGGTTAATGCGTGGTACAGAATCTTAATCCAGAAGCGTAGTCGGGGACAGGCAGGAGGCCAGGACAGGCGGCAGACGTTCATGGTCAGAGACGGGCAGACGGTCAGGACAGGCGGCAAACAGGCAAGGTCAGGAAACGTAGTGGAACGGACTGGTACACGGGTAATCAATACGGAACTCAAACACTCTCAAGACTCACTAACACACACCAACAATCTGGCAGAGAGTGTAGGGGGCGTGTACCTTATATAGGACTAGCGGCCGGCAATTGACAAATTACCGGCACGCTGGCCCTTTAAATCCAGTCCAGTCATCGCGCGCGCGCCCTAAGCAGCGGGTGCACGCGGCGGCTGGCATAGGCAGCAGCAGGAAGCACAGGAGCCCGGGCAGCAAGGGGCTGGTCGCAGGCAGCCGTAACACCTGCGCCGGACCCCATGCGAGCCGGGGGGCGGCCACGGGGGGCGACGGCACCCTTACCAGCCCCCATGACAGTACTCCCACCTTTAGGTCTCTCCCTCTTTCTTTGGAATTTAGAGAGGAGGTCAGCGGTTGGCCTCGGGTTCCCACGAACGCTCCTCAGGCCTGAAACCCTTCCAGTCAACCAGAACGAACCGCTTCCCCCCTCACTGTTTTTTCCACCAGCACCTCCTTGACCTCAAAGATGTTATTAGCGTTGGCCACAGGAGAAGGCGAGACAGATCCACGGGAGAAGCGGTCCAGCACCACAGGTTTGAGGAGAGAAACATGGAAGGCGTTCGGGATTCGCAGAGTAGAAGGCAAGCGGAGCATGTAGGACACTGTGTTCAGTTGCCGAAGTACAACAAAAGGGCAAAAATACTTAGGGCCTAACTTATAACTGGGCACCTTGAAACGAATATATTTTTTGGGCAGCAACCAAACTCTATCCCCGGGCAAAAATTTGGGGGGGAGGTCTTGGTACTGTCACCCGGCCTTGGTGCGTGCGGAGGCCCTGTGACGGGCCTGTCTGTGACTTCCCCAGAGTGATGTCCTGCATTTGGGGCATCCCGGCGCAAGTGAAAAAAGGTAGCCAGGGGGGGGGGAGGGGGGTACCCCAAAACAATAAAAAAGGGGAGGCTCCAGGGGTTTTCCGAGTCTGGGGAAATTTATACGGTTTTCCGCCCAGGGGGGGAGGTCAGACCATTACCCCCGAGGGCGGATATGAAATGTCGTGGGTAGGTACCTAAAATTGGTTAACCCCCTACCTGCCCGTTAGTTTTTGGGGTGGTAGCAACGAGAAGTTTAGCGAACCTGCAACGACCCATGAGCCGCCAGAACTCAAAACAATGGACCCCCCCCTATCCGAGACGATATCAATGGGGGGACCGGTAAGCAAAAAATGAGGTGAAAGAAGGGGGACAGCTGTAGGGCAGGGGGAAACCCGGGCAAGGAACAATGAGCCTCTTCGAGAATCTTCTGTCCCCAAGACGGTTACCAAGGGGGGGAAAAAAAGGCCCGTACAAAGCCATTTAATGGGACCAAGGTTTTTTGGGCTTGGGAGAGGTGAAGTAGATGGGGTTTGGACAGGGATTTTTTTTCGGACACAGGAGGTACAGGCCGGAAAAGTCTCTAACATTTTAAAGCGGGGGTGGGCCACCAATAAAACGAGCGTTAGTTGCAGGGTTTTGGATCCGGATGAAGTGTTCGTGGGCATGCCCCCACTTAGGATTCGAGGCCCGGGGCAGGGCGTAGGGTCTTTCCAGGGGGGTAGATGTTAAAGGTCCTTTGGCGCCGTGAGGAGCCCCTTGGAGGAATTATGGCTGCAGGGCGGCCCCAACCCCACTGTGCCCGAGGTTTAGAAAGGGCCCCCTCGAGTTTTTCCCAGGGGCCAAAAGTGAAGGGGGAAAAATAAAAGGGGGGGCCAAAAAGAGCAGACGCAGATAAGAAGATTTTTATGATCATGAAGACATTGGGGGGTGGGAGTCCCCCCCCCAGAAATTCCGCCATTTTCTAAGGCTAACTTAATTCCGTGTTGCGCACCGTTGTATAATCTTTTCGGGGGGGGAAAGGTTTTAGAGAAGAACCCAAGTAGCAGTTTCCAAGGGGAGGACTTTGTAGGAGGACGGCCCCTGCACCTACGAGGAGGGCGTAAATTCTGGACAAACGACGGGGGTTCCGGGGAAAGACGAACAGGAGCAAAGTGATGCGATTTAAGGGATAAAAGGGGTTCTGGGATTCTGGGGCCGGATTTAGAGTTGGCTTTTTTTCTTTGTAAGGCCCCCACGGGACCCGAGTGGGGAAAATTGGGACAACTGTTGTAATAGTTTGCAAACCTCAAAAGCGTTGGATGACGAAGCCCCTGGTGGGGCCCCATGAAAGCCCGGGAAAAAGTTGGGGTTCTTTGGGACCCTCACCCGAGATGATTTTTCCCAGGAAGGGAAATTAGGGGGTTAAACAAGCATTTTCAAGTTTTGGCATATAACTGGTGGTAAACGGAGACGTTTGTTTATGGGGGAAATGGTGGCGGTGAGTTTCCAGATCAGGAGAGAAGATTAAGATGTCATCTAGGTAGACGAAAACACGACGAGAGAAGATACGGGATTCTTTGACGAAATCTGGAACACCGCCGTAGCGTTGCGAGGCAAAGGGCTGTGAGATATTCCAAATGGCCACTCGGGTATTAAAGGCCGTTTTTCCCTTTGCGCCTTCCGGTCGAAACAAGTTGAGCTCCCGTAAAAATTTGAGGAAAAAATTTTGCCTCGCAGGGATCAAAAAGCTCCGAGATCAAGGGAGAGGGTATCGATTTTTATAGGATTTTGTTTAGTCCCGATAACGTTTCGGGCCGGAGAGTCCATTTTCTTTTCAACAAAGAAGGGAAAACCGGGCCCCCCCAGGCAAAAAGATTACGTATGAAGCCTTTCGGAGATTTCCCGGGTATTTCCCCCCATCCCTTAGTCTCCCCGGGGCAGGAGAATGAAAACTGCCTCGGGGGGGAGTACTACCGGGGTTTCAGGGCAATCGGAATGAATGGCCGGGGCGGGGGAAGAGTTTGGGGGTGTCTTTCAAAAAAAAAGTCGGGTAATCCTGGTAAGGAGTGGGCGACCCGGGGAGAGGGTTGTAGCTTTACAAGGTGGGCCGTAGAGCTGGACGGGGTACAGGGGCCCCCCGGATAATCTCGCCCCCGTTCCCGTTAAGGTCGGGCATGGTCTTGCAACCAAAAGGGGGCCCCGAAGAATTTTAGAAAAGGAGAGAGGCAGAACAAGAAGTTCAGAGTTCCTTGTAGGGGCCCAATCTGCAAGGTGAGGGACGTGCGAAAATAATAGTGTCTTTAGGCATTCGCCCAGCGCGGGACGAACATGGGTTTTTGCAGGCGGGACCGGGGGGAAAGAAATTTGGACACCAGTGCGTGGTTACAAAATTTTCCAAAACGGACCCGCATCAAGAAGGGGGGTGGCTTGAAAAGGTGCTGTCCCGGGGAATCCCCATAGTAGGGAATGGTCGAGGGGGAGGCCCCTTGACACCAGGGATGCCTCTTCTGCGAGCCCTTAGGTGCGAAATTTTCCCCGCAACCGGAAATCCCCAATGAAGTGGCCCGAAACGCCCCATTAGAAACAAGTGTCCTGACGGGGCCCGCAAAATTCTTCCTGGGTTAGGTGGGTCCCTCGACCCGCATGGGTTGCCCAGGAACCATAAGGGAGGAAATGGCGGCGTTTTGGGAAAAAGGGGCCAGGGAGGTAAACCATGGGGGGGGACTCCCCTTGGAGGCGGAGCCTTGTTGTCTCTCGGCAAACCGAATACAATTCGGGTGGCTAACCAAATTGTTCGTCCGAGGGATGGGAGGTCCCCACCCGCAAGCTCGTCTTTAATGCGCCCCGAAAGACCCCGCCAGAAGGTCGCCCCCAAAGCCCCTTATTCCCGTCCGCCTGAGGCTAGGGTGCGGAATCCGGGGTATGACCCACAGAAAGTCGCCCCGAGGAGACGGGCAGACTGCAGGCGGGGAGGGGGGCCAGGTTCCTCGAAGACGGTGAGGAACCCCCGGGGAAGACTTGCAGCTTGCCCTCAACGGACTCCCCGGTCCCATAGGGAGGGACCAGGCCAAAAGGGCCCCCCAGTAAGAGGCTAATTTTAAGGCCCACCTTAGCCCGCTCGGTAGGGAATTGATGCCTAAACATCTCAATGTGGATGGTGCATTGACTGATGAAGCCACGGTACTTCTTGGGGTCTCCATCATAGCGTGAGGGGAGCGCCAGATACAGAGATGGTCCCGGTGCAGGAACAGGTAGAGCCATGGCTGCGGGAAAGCAACTGGTGTGGCGTGGCGGAAGCAGCCGCAGGTGGAGGTAGAGGGCCGCAAGGTTCTGCATCAGGGCCCGCAAGCTGGTAAATACGTGGCTCTGCTGGGCGACTGCCGTCGTGACGTCCCGGAGATCGGGCAAAGGTCCCCTGGCGGAAATCCGGCCCTTTAATCCAGACCAGTCATCACGCGCATGCCCGGCGGCTGGGACAGGCAGGAGCAGGAAGCATAGGAGCGTGGACGGGTAAGTGAACAAGCGCCGGGGCCCGGGCAGCAAGGGGCACCCGCGCCAGCCCCCATGACAGTTGTGGTTTGACACACCTCCAGAATGCCCCGATTTCTGGCACATTACAAAGTGTCATGGGCACCCTTTTAATGCCCCTAATTTTGGAGTGCGTCTGATTATAAATCAAGAGAAAAAAGCTGCGCAGGATTTGGGCTGAAGGACGCCAGACTACTGCTGCAGCCCCCCTACATGCATGTCACCAAAAACATCCTCCTTAAAGGGGGTTGTGGAATACTCCATGGGGTCATAAACCCGGGCAGTGACTAAGCCTGCCCAAGCACATGACCTCACACCAAGCCATGCCTCCAATTCTTGTGCAAAACACTCAAATTTTGCTCAGCTTCCTCCTGCAAACAAGGCCAAAATAACAGTGACTTACTAGAATTAGATGATAAAATATATATATAAAATAATTTATATTTGAATAAATAATACATACAAAGTTGGCTAGCAAAGCAGAGCCCCAGGGGTGTGGGATCCTAGATAGGTCGGTAGGTTGGAACCCATCCTGTATAGTGAATCTTTACAGTAAAAAAAAAAATAAAGTTACCTTTCCCCAGTCTAAATCAGTCTGCTGACTACAAGACTAATTGGCAGGATATCAAAGGGATCCTGAGGATCTGCAAACAGTTGAATAGAAGTGTCAATTCAAGAATCCAGAGCATGCCCTGGATTCTTGGTACATTCCTCCAACCACCCAGGGCCCCCTATGCTCCGGGGGCCCATGGGCACTTGCCTAGTGTGCCAAAATGGATAAGACACCCCTGGTCATAACACTAAAGAAAATGTTTTTTTTTGTTATGATTTATGTAAAATAGTCCCATTAGATTGCAGATTTAAAAGGTCAAAGGGACCTGTCAGGTGCTTTATACTGCCTTATCTGAGAGCGGATGTAATAAAGGAAGAGATGCTAAAAAATACTGACTGGATCCTTAAGAGACAGTTGAAATCTTCTGACCCCGCACACTACGTAATTGAAAATTTTGCATATGGAGCAAACTGTCAATTTTTATATGAGAGATGGGTAACGTGCTTTCACTCAATTTTCCTCAAAATTTCCTCCTTTAAATCATATAAACTTATATATCACAGAATAGAGTAGCAGAAAAAAACTTACAGTTTCCTCTTAGGTGCCTGGTTACACACGTTAGAACCCAAAATTGAAAAATGTATACTATCGTTTAATGTCAACATGATTAGAATAGTATAAAAAGTGACTTTTTCTTATGTACATGCCAGGGCCATTTGAATGAGGGTGTACTGTGGCACATGGCATCTTGTGAGGTTGGAACTACAGCGCTACAGCCCAAAATAGTGTTTTATCTACTAACTATGTTTCTGTAGCTGTTGCAATAAATAATAAAGTACAAGGACATACAGTAAAACCCCATGCATCCCTGTGGATGTCCCGTTATGGTTCTGTACAAAATAGAGCTGTAACGGGTATGCACATTAGACTTAAAAGGGGTTATCTGGTTAATTTATTTTAGGCTGTGTCTATAAAGCAATATGGAAAATGGCATCCAAAAATCCAACTCATCGCTGGAAACCACGCGTACTGACGTTTTCTTGCTTGTTTTTTGCACAAAAAACATGGTGGGATTTCAGATTCCCGACGGCCCAGTACTTTTTGGGCTAGAGGAATCAGACAGTGGTCCAGTGGAATATACAACATGTTCCATATTCCCAGACGGTTTAGGAAACCATCTTTAAAAAAAATCTGTACTGTGTAGACCACAGCACAGATTTTCTATTGAGGGTACACAGCGCAGGTTTCAGCAGATTCAAAATATGAATTCTCAAAAAAACCCACCACAACCCATTTGCTGTGTGGACATTGCCTTATTATTTTTATTGGGTATACTGCTGGCCTGTTAAAATAAAAAAAAACTTATTCTCACCTACCTTCACCTTAGCCCGAGCGCTATGCCATCCTCATCTTTGCCTGTCTTCATCATAGCAGCAGCTGAAAGGCGACAGTGGATCAAAGATGAAGGAGAGGTGAGTATACGGCTCCATTCATATCACTTTTTTGTACTCCCCCGACGTACTAATTTTTAAAAGAAAATTGATGACAAAAGACAGATTTTTTACTTTTTTTGTCCTTTTTAAAAAAAAAATTATATATGACATATATGTTTTGTTTGGCTTAATGAGAGTTGATGAGAAAACATAAAAATTTTTTGCTTATGTTTATATATCTTTAATGGATTTGTGTTTACATAATAGGGTGGATAAGTTGAATGAAAGTAAAAAACGTATCCTAATAAAATATTTTAAAGAAATAACCGGACAACCACTTAACACAAAGCACTGTAGAATATTATCTTCTGTACTTTATTGTGGTTTGACAGTTTTAATAATTAATTGCATTAATTGTGATAAGAAAAAAAATGATGACCCGTACAATAAAATTACTGGGTTTTAGTAGTGATGCTGGCATGTACATCATGCGGGCCACTGAGACTAGTGATTGACTGCATTGATCATGTGGATGTATATGACAAGGTAAGAGCAGGGAATTTCATTGAGAAAACACGTAGGGTGACATGTATGAAAGAAGGCGCGTCAAAGTGAATAGTCGAGTCTCATTTTCAGTGTATAATGCGCCTGATATATGAAAGGGTTTTTTTTTGCGTTTGTAAATGGTGTGTTAGGCGCATTACGGAACTTAGGCATATTAGTAATGCGCCTAACATGTATAAAGGCTATAGATAGGCTGGAAATAAGAGAAAAGTCATTAGAATGGCATGTCAGTGAATAGACACTATGTTACTGATCTTGCTTGCAGGACCAAAACGTCCAGCGCAATACCTGTGGTGTGCTGGCTCTTGCTGTATGTAGAATAAAGGGTAAGAGCAGCAAAATACATTTCAAATTTAATGTAGTTAAAGTTAAAATTTTAAAAAAAATCTGAGCAAAATAATCAGTGGGTTATTAAGTGTAAAATTAGTTTTAGATTCTTTTTTTTTTTTTAAAAACATTTTATAAGAGTTTTTTTATATTTTGGGGATTTTATTTTTTATATTAATTTTTCTGATAACATTTTTATTAAATTTAAAAATTTTAATTTTATATAGTTTGTAATTATTAGAATTACTTTTTATTAATGTATGTTGAAGTTGAGAAATTTGGACATTTTTGCCCCTTAAAGCAAATCTCTCCACTTTGACCCTAGGTCAGGCAGACCCCATTGAGATAGGTCTGCCCGTTTAAGCAGGTTTTCGCCCAGTTTTGCCCGGCCCCCATTCTATTTTGTTTTTTTATGAATGTGGGACACACGCCTCCCGAAACCTCCGAACCCCTTTGGGTTGTTAACAGAGTTTTTGGGTCCGTATTAACATAGCTTTTTAGACGCGTCTCGGGGGCCCAAGGACGGGCCAGAACGTATCTAACAATTAGCTGTGTTGAAAAACTGCCGGGGAAAGAGGAACACGCAGCGGCGTACACATGAAGATTGCCGTGCGTGTTTGCCCCGCGCCCGCGGGTCCATCTTGGGATGCGGATGTATCAAAGAAATTGACAAAAACCCCGGCCCAGGAAAATGGCAGCTTGGAAAGAAAAACCCCCGCTGTATCCCCGAAAGGTCCAATGAACATAGAGCAAATTTAAAAAATGAAACTTTTGAATAGATGTTTTTTTATAGAGAACCAGACTTTATTTCAGTTTTGGATCCTGGAAGTCAATGCTTATCAGCCCCAAAATGGGCTACTTTTTGGCGAATTATTGCAAACTAATACATGGTGTAAATTTAGATCAACGGGTCTAAACATGTGTCAGCTATATTATACAGCAGGAGCCACTGTGATAGATTTTGGCCAAATTTTTTTTCTGGGCCTTTAAAATAAAATACTAGAAAAAGCTTTTGTTTAAAAATGCCCCAATTAAAAGCACGTGTAACTTAGACCAGATTGTCTAAAAATATGTTAGGTTTATCACAGTGGCTCGTGTTGTATGATAATCTAGTGTTTTTTAGATTTTTAGTCTAAAATTTTTCACTATTTTAATTTTAAAATGGGTTTTTAGGGTTTTTTAAATTTTATCAAAAATTTTTAGCACTTTTTTTGGCGCCCCGCATCGCCCTGTCCTTTTCCATGACGACCCACCCATTCCCACAAAGTCACACCTCTTTTGTCAGACACAGTACAGATGTATCCAAAAACACATAATAAATATTTTAAAATAAAAAAATGTGTGCCCAAAATTTTGGTTTCAAATTGTGCCAAAAAAACTGGTTTGGGTTTTTGCTTTGGTTTAAGGGCCCCATTTTTTTTTAAATTTTTGAAAAAATTTGTCATTTTTGGGCACAAGGGTTTTTGGGGTCTTTTTTTCACCCGACTTAAAATCCAAAACCTTTTGCCTAACCTTTCACCCCTTTTTTCTATTTTTAAAAAATTTTTCCCTTTTTTTAATTTTTTATATTAAAATGCATTTTTTAAAAGTTTGAAAATAATAAAAAAAAAGTTTGCAAATTTAATTTCCGCAAATAGAGATGGGGCGAATTTTCCCAAATTGTTTCATTTACTTCGCCGAATTTCTGGGGAAAAAAAAAATTCGTTTCCCAATTTTCTTCGGTCGAATCACGTTTAAAAAAAAAAAAAACAGCTATTTCCAGGCTGCCAGAGCCCGCCCGGGTGCTGTAGAAAAATTGTGCCTTTCTTAAATATGCGGGGAGCTTGGTTTGGCTGAGAGGGAAAGGGCCCCGGGGCAGCGCAGAGGTAAAGGGATTTGGGAACAATGCCCCTTTGTTGAGGGGCCGGCAGCTACCCCAGCAGCGATGAGGTAAGGGAAAATGGCACAATGCAACGGGGTGGAGACAAGGGAAACACCCCAAAACAGCAAGCTGAGGTCAGGGGGAGTGGGGACCAAAGACATTCTGGAGGTTTGGGGAAAACAGGAGGAAGCACAGAAAAGACACAATGATGAGAGCGGAGGTCACGGGGGCGCAGCTGAGGTCAGGGAGTTGGCCCCAAAGACATTTTGGGGTGGGAAAAAGGAGGAAGCCACGGGAAAGGGACAATTTATTTAGGCGTGGGGGTCAAGGCGGCAGCAGATGAGGTCCCGGCAGGGGGCCCCCCCAAAAATGGGCATTCGGAGGGGGCAAAACCCGGAGGGGAACCACAGAAAAAGGCAAAAGATTTTAAAAGCGGAGGGGGCACGGCGGCAGCAGCATGAGGTTTGGCAGTGGCACAATGAACAGTGTGGGGGACAGGGGAGCGCCACAGCGCAGCATTTAGGGAAAAAAAGTGGACAATTTTCACAGTGTGGAGGGCACGGGGAGACCCCCAGCAGGCATGAGGTCAGGGAGTTTGGCACAATTTACATTATGGAGGTTTTGGGAAAAACAAAGGGGGAAGCCCCAGTTTGGGACAAAGGGTGAGGGGGGAGGTCGGGGGGGCAGCAGCAGGGTCAGGCAGTGGTCACAATTTAAAAAAAGGTTTGGGGAAACGGGCGCAGCCACCCGCAAACAGGGGGGGGGGGGGGGGGGGGGGGGGGGGGGGGGAAACCCTTTTGGGGGGGGGAGGGGGTCAAAGGGGGGCGGGGGGGGGGGAAGGGGGGGGTGGGGGGGGGGGGGGGAAAATGGTGGGAGGGGGGCAAACAGTTTTCGGGGGGGACACGCAGCAGCCAAAAGCAGCAAAACATTGAGGTCAAAAAAGTGCACAATGGGCCAAGGGGGGGTGGGGACACGACAGCAGCCACGCAGCAGAAAAGGGGGTAGAAAGGGGGCCAATGAAAAATTTGGAGGTGGCAAAAAAAAGGAGGAAAACCACAGGGAAAGGCAAAATGGAACCCGGAGCGGAGGTCACCCGGGCAGCAGGGTCAGGCAGTGGGGACCCAAAGACTTTTTGGAAGTGGGAAAACGGGGGGAAGCCCCAAAAATGGTACAATGACTGAGGGCGGAGGTTCAGGTGGCAGGAAACATGAGGGGCAAAACAGGGGCCCCCCGCTTTTGGAGGTGGCAAAAAAAGGGGGAAGCCCCAGAATGGCCCCAAAGACTGAGAGCGGAGGTCAGGGCGGGCCCCAGCTGAGGTCAGGCAGTGGCACAATGACACAGTGTGGAGGGAAAAACCCGGGAGCAGCCCAAAAATGCAGCAGTTTTGGGGCAGAAAATTTGGGAAATTACCCAGGGGGAGGGGGACACGGGAGCGCCCCGCAGCAGCATGGGGGTCAGGAAATGGAAAAATGACATTTGGAGGTGGCCCCAAAAAGGAGGAAGCCCCAGAAAGGGACAATGGGCTGAGAGCGGAAAGGTTAGGGCAGCAGCGTTTAGGGAAAGGGAGTTTGGCCCAAAGAACAGTGTGGAGGAAAAAAGGGGAGCAGCCAAAAGCCGCAGGGATGAAAGGGCAGAAAATGGCACAATGACACAGTGTGGAGGTAAAGGCAGAGCCCCAGCGCCGCCTGGAAAGGGGCCCAAAAAGGAAAAAAAATGGAACAAAAAGGAACAAAAGTGTGGAGGAAAACGACAAACAGCCACAGCCGCAGCATAGGTCAGAAAGTGGGGACAAGACATTTGGAGGTGGCCCAAAAAAGGAGGAAACCACAAAAATGGCACAATTTCCCGGGCGGAGGTACGCGGAGCAGGCATGAGGTAAGGGGCAGTGGCACAATTTACATTCTGGAGGTGGCAAAAAAAGGAGGAAGCACAGAAAAGGCACAATGAATGGAGCGGAAAGGGCACGGGAGCAGCAGGGGGAATTTAGGCAGGCAAATGGCACAATACACAGTTTTGGAGGGCACGGCAGCAAACCAAACGGGAAACAAAGAGGGGCAGAAAGGGGGAAAAATGACCAGTGTGGAGGCACGGGGAGCAGCCAGCGCGCATTTAGGTCGAAAATGGGACAATGATCAGGGTGGAGGACACGGCAGCAGCCACTGCAGCAGCAAAGAGGTCAGACAGTGGCATAATGACATTCTGGAGGTGGCAAAAACAGTATTAGGCCACAGAGTTGGAAAAATCAAACCCGTGTAAAAGGGTCAAAACCAGCAAACCCGTATGAGGTAGGGAGGGCACAATGACATTCTGGAGGGGGAAAAAAAAGGGGAAGCCAAAAAAGGGGGCTGAGAGCGGAAGGGCAAGGGGGCAGCAGCATGAGGTGGCAAATGGCACAATGGGCCAGTTTTGGAGGACAGGGGAGAGCCCAAGCCGCAGCATGAGGTCAGGACAGTGGCACAAAAAACAAATTTGGGGTGGCAAAAAAGGAGTGGGCCCCCAGAGTGGGCACAATGACAGAGATTTGGGTGCGGCGGGCAGGGGGCAAAAGCATGAGGGCAGGAGTGGCAAATGACACAGTGTGGATTTTCCCGGCAATTAGCAACGCAGCGCGCAAAGAGGTCCCTAGGTGGACAATGCCCCGGTTTTGTTGTGGGGGGTGGCAAATTTCCGGCCCTGGTAAAGGGTTTGGGTTTTTAGGGGAGTGGAGAAATGGCAGAAAAAGTGTGGTCCCGGGGGGGGTCGGCATCAAAAAAGTGGTTTAGGCAGGTTTTTTGAAAAAAAGAAAGACGCCCAAGGCATTGGTGTATGGAAAACTTGGCGATCCCCCCTGTTTTATTGGCAAAGGTCGTGTTTCCCCCTTTTCCCTGGGCAAAAGGGGGGTTTCCCTTGGGGGTTTGATGGCCCCCCCCCACGGGTCCCCCCGCTTGATGCCAAAAATTCTGGCCCTGAAGGGGCAGCCTTTTCACTGCAACTCGGGAAAATTGCGGGCCCCACTTTTGTTTGGTGCCCCGTAGGGCCAGCGGGGTCTTTTAAATGAGGTGGGAGAGTGATGTCCAAGTAGGCACAACCCGTTGGTTAAAGGGGTGTCCCGGTTTCTGTGCTGCTGGCGA
>JAODAL010039211.1:0-38249 GCA_025379985.1 Phyllomedusa bahiana
GAATACACATTAAAGGCACAAACTATATATATGTTTGGTGAAAATATTTTGTAAGTGTATGTACCATTTAAGTTTTTGGACGGGTATAAAGGGAAGTATATTTCCCCAAAATTTTCCTAAGGTCTTCCGGGTTAAACAGAAACCCAAATTAGAAATGTCAAGATTAAAAGATCTCTTGTTTGGTTTTGTAAAACCCTTTTTGCAAGGGCTGGTTTGCTGGAGTGGGGATGCGAGGGGGGCCCCACTCCCCTGGACGGGCCCCGGGTTTTTGGGGGCTTCAATTGGCCCAGGTGTGTCCCCCCTTTAAAAAGGCCAGAGTTGCAGACACCACTCCCCGCCGGGACAGGTGAATGCTAAAACCCTGGGGGGCATCTATGATGGTACGGTACTGTTTTTTAGGACTGAAAATAACCGCACGTGTTAGGGAGGATTTCCCTGATGTTTGGGTTTGAGGGGGGCAGGCTAGGATTTGTTTTTTGTTTGTTTTTTTTATGTACCATCGCCAAAAATAAAGCTAGCAGTCATTTTAAATGAACTTGGTGTCGCTTGATTTCGTGCCCGGGTGCTGTGCCAGTCCCCCCAAGAGACCAACCGCTCCCAATCCCTTCAAGTGGTGGAGGTGGGGTAAGCAATTTTTGGGAACAGAAAGAAAAACGGGAAATTTAAAGGGCCGGGTCCTCTTTTTTTGCACCCCTGAAAAGGAGGATGTAATAAAGGCGAATTGCAAGCTGTGGCTTCAAAAGGAGGCACCCGTCTGCCGGGAGGCTCCAGAGGCAGAAAAAGAGCGCGGAGGAAAAAAGCCGCAGGCTGCGGGCCCAACCCGGGGGTTCACAGGAGGAGCAGCGAAAAGACCGGGAACCCCTAAAAGGTTGTACAAACCCCGCCAGTGTCACTGAACGGGCCCCCAGGTGGTGCGTTTAAAACCAAGCTCCTAAAGCCAGCCTTTCCCTACAAAAGACAGCAGTGATGACGGAAAGCCTTCCGAAAACCCTTTGAAAGGACTGCCAAAATGAGAGGGGGCCAAGGGGACAGGGGGCAGGACTTTTGGGCCCCCTTCCTTTCAGGAAACCCAAAAAGGCCTATTATGACCTCAAAGCAGGTGTTAGAACTTGACAAACTAAAGAAAAAAATCCTAACCCGCCGGGATCATGGTTTCTGTTCGCGCCCAGCCCGGGGTGCACAACTGGGTTACTTAAGGACAAACCCCCTGCCTAGGGTGCATGACCTTGTACACCTACAAAGAAGTGGTTTCAGCCGGAGATCCTGACGGCCCCCCAATGGTGAAGGGTGGTGATGGGCCAGTACCCCCAGATCCCCCCAGCCACCTTTGCGCCCCAAAGGGGGAGCCATGGAGACCCCAAAACGCTACCAGATGGGGAGAGGTACCCACCGGGAGGGGCTGATGTCTGCCGTAGCCCCCCTACCCCCACACGGAGATCCTAGACTATCTGGGAAGACTGTTTAAGGGAAAACGGGGGTGGCAGATGCATATATTTGTGCATACACTGAGAGACTGACAGCCCAGACTTAGAAGCCCACAAGCCGTGCCAGGGGGAAATCAGGGCTCCATAAAAGACCAATAAGGACATAATAAAAGTTTCCGGTGTCAAATGCCAGGGCATTTTGGGTTGCCAATGCCCACTGTATGAGGAACCTAAGCAATGTGATGTCTCAGATCTAAACCGCCGAGTATCACTGTATGCTAAGGTGCGTGTTAGCATTTCCAGACACTGGGGTGAGACACACATGTTTCCGTTACTATAGGAGGTAACGAGGTAAAGGCGTTTATTAGACTGGGGTTGTCGGGTGACCTTAGTAAACGCCGATTTGGTGAAACCAGAAACCTGTTCTGAAAAAACGATAGGGTGACCTGCATACATGGGGACACTCGCCATTACCGCACTGCTATCGTAGACATCCATACACAATTCGGGGCTGTAAAATTTTTTGGAGGGGGAGTGCCTTGTTAAAGCATGATATCATCATGGGGGGACTTTTACATATTTCTGGGAATTGTGGGACAAATAAAGTCTCTAAGAACCCTTTCCGGTGACGAAGCCATATCCCAGGAGGAAACTTTTCCCTATTCTTTATGGCTGGGAAGCGAGAAACCCCAAGAGGGGGTGTTCTCAGAGGTCAGAGCAGTTCAGAACCCCTATGACAGAATGCCTGATCTTGAGGTGCGAAAGGACCAGTTTCGGGGCGGAACCGTTAAAAGATCCTACCCTTGGCCAGAGCCCGGGAAAACATTTTAAAATGGTTGCGAGAACCCGTGGAGCCTGACACCAGACTTTCCTTCCCCTACATGGCAGTAAGGCGGGACTTTTTGTACCAAGTGGTAAACAGGGGAGAAGAGTGGTGGAGCAAACTGGTCGTCCCCCAAAAATATAAAGAAGGACAGTTCTAGAGCGGCCCACGGTCACCTAATGGGAGGGCATTTAGGAGTTGAAAAAAATATACCAAAAGGGTTCCTTCAAAGGGTTTTTTTTGGCCGGGCCTTTTATAAGGATGTGAGGGATTATTGGGGAATCTTGCCTGGAGTGCCGCTTTTCGGGCCCTAGACCAAATTATCGTAGCCCCCCCTGGTTCCCCCCCGCAATTATTGGGTGCCGTCGAGAGAATAGCCCTGGGTTTGGTGGGTCCTATTTCCAAAAAGACCACCAATATTCTCGTATCATGGGCCAAAGCCACAAGGTACCCGGAAGCTAACCCTTTGGGGTAAACACATTTATCCAAGGGTATTTTTAAGGAGCGGGGGCCGGGGGGTTTTCTGGGGGGTTACCGAAGGGGATATTACGACAGGGGTACCCCCTTTTTTTTCCCGGGTCATGAAGGGCGTGCAAACTGTTCCCAAATAAAACAACTGCAACCTCTGTCTACCATGCGACTGATGGATTGGTAAGAGGTTTATAAAACCCCAAACCCATGTTAAGGAAAAGGGTGGACAAAGAGGGAAAAAGGGATTTCCCGTTCCCTTTCCCGTTTTCTAACCGTGAGAACCCCAGTCATCCACAGGTTTCCCCCTTTGAGTTACGTACGGGGGTCACCCTAGGGGGCCCTTCAGACATAGCAAAAGAAGCTATAGGAATGTCATTGAACACGTGGCACAAATGCAGGAGCGAATCGCGGCACAAATGCCAATTGTACAAGCTATGGCCAGGCCAGGAGGCCCCCAAAGGGGTTTTTAAAACCGTAGTGCCAGGAACACATTTGCCCAGGGACCGGTTTGGTGCTAAATCCCTAATTTTTAAAGCAAATTCTTAGCCAAGTGGAAGGGCCCTTTGAGGTAATTTAAAGAATAAAAAGAGGGAACTAAAGATTCTCAGCCCTTTTGAAGGAAGCCCCAAACAAGTGTATCATTTAATCCATAAAACCTTGGAAAGAGCGATTTTCACTTGCAGCAGACACCTCATCCCCACGGAGCAGTGGGCCCAGAGGAAAACCCTTGTTGCGAGGTTATTAGGTAGTGACTCTCTGTTAATTACCAAAAAGGCCGAGGTACGAGCATTCCTGTTTAAAAACAAGGGGTTCTTCTGGATACACCTGGTACGTACCTCCCTCATTAAGCATGACATTCTTTACCGAACCGGGAGAAAAGGGTTAAAGCTAAGACCGTACAGATATACCCAGAGGCCAGGAGAGGGGTTATCTCTCGAAGTGGTGAGAAAAATGCTGAACTTGGGTAATTGAGGGAGTCCCATAGCCAGTGGTCCAGCTCCATTAGTTTTTAATCCCAAGCAAGTCGGCAAGATGGAAGGTTTTGGGTAAGCTAAGACACGTACAGAATACCCGAGGGACCAGGAGAGGGGTTATCTTGAAGAGAGTGTGAAAAAAATGCTCGGAACTTGGGTAATTGAGGAGTCCATAGCCAGTGGTCCAGCTACATAGTATTAAATCCCAAGCCAGACGGCATGCTGGAGGTTTTGGGGTAAGGCTAAGGACGTACTACAGAATACCCAGAGGCCAGGAGAAGGGGTTTCTCGAAGAGGGGAGTCTAAATTTGCATGGAACTTGGGGTGTTTGAGGAGTCCTTAGCAGTGGTCCAGCCCCATAGTATTAATAATCCCCAATGCCAGATCGGCAGCTGGAGGTTTTGGCAACGACTTCTGTAAACTAAACGCCCATTATCATATGTTTGACGCATACCCAATGACACCGGAGTGGATGAACTTATCGACAGTGGGCAATGCACGGTATATAAACAAATTGATTTAACAAAGGGTATTGGAAAATCCACTACCAGATGAGGCCAAAGAAAAAGACTGCCTTTGCCACACCGGGATGGGCTGTTCCATTATTGGTGTTGCCGTTTGGGTTGCATAGGGCACCCGGCACCTTCAGGTGGGTTATGGATAGAGTTTTGAGACCCCACAGTTAGTTTTTGCCGCCTATTCTGGATGATATAATCATCCCAAAGTCCAGATTGGGATCCATCTACCGCGAGTAGCAGGCTGTATTCATGCTCTAGGTGAGGCATGGTTTTCACAGCACAATCCAAAAAAGTGTGCCATTTGGTCTAGAGGGGGGCCAAGTACCTGGGGCACAACATAGGCCGTGGTTAGTTAAAACCCCAAATCAACAAAATTGAAGCCATACAGAGATGGCCTCAGCCTGTGAACAAAAACCCAAGTGCGGGCCTTTCTTGGGTATTACAGGCTACTATAGAAGGTTTTTATACCTAATTTTGCCTCCCTTGCAGCCCCGTTGACTGACCTAACAAAGGGTTAAAAATTCTGTTATGGTCAAGTGGACCCACAGGCGGGAAACAGCTTTCCAGACCCTTAAAAACCTACTGTGTGCTCAGCCCGTACTAATAACCCCCAAAATTTTAAGAAAGGGTTTGTCCTTCAGCCCGAGGGTCGGATGTGGGACTAGGTGCGGGTATTCACAGGTACGGAACGGTGAGGAACATCCAGTACTATATTTAAGTAGGAAGTTGAACAACCATGAGGAAAAATATGCAATAGGGGGAGAAAGAGTGCCGGGCCCATTAAATGGGCCCTAGAAGCGCCCCGCTATTACTGCTTGGCCGGCATTTTGAATTAATCACAGACCACGCTCCCTAAAATGGATGTGTGAGAATAAGGAAAAAATAGAAGGGTTAAAGATGGTTCATGGCCTGCAGGGAAAAAAATTTAACGGTAAAGCACCGGCCAGGGACCCAAATGAAAAATGCTGATGCCTTGTCTCGGGTACACTGCCTTATGTCCAGATGTGTTCCAGCCCCAGGTCTGAAACAGGGGGGGGGGAGGATGTGTAACAGAGTGTCGGGAAATGGTAATAGAGGGAAGGTATATCTCCCCAAAGATTCTAAGGTCTGCCGGGTTAAAACAGCAACCAGAAGTAGAACTGTCAGAGATCTAAAAGATCTCTTGTTTAGGTTTTAGTAAAACCCATTTGCAAGGGCTGGTTTGCTGGAGTGGGGATAGCGAGGGTGGGCCCCACTCCACCTGGACAGGCCGGGTCTTGGGCTGTTTTAATTTGGCCAGGTGTGTCCGCCTTATAAAAGGTCAAAGTTGCAGACACACACTCTCTCAGCCTGGGACAGGTGAACTGTTACAAGCCTGTGGGAGCATCTATGTATGGTACAGTGATACTGCTGTTGTTGGTGACTGGTAATAGGCCAGCACTGTGTTAGGGAGGATTTTCCTGATGTTTAGTTAGAGCCCGACAGACATAGGATTTGTTTAGTTTGTTTTCTTTTATGTACCATCTGCCAAACAATAAAGCTGACTGCGGTCAGTTTTAAATGAACTTCTGGTGTCGTTTGGACTTCTGTGCCCGCTGAGCTGTGCCCGTCTACCCAGGAGATGACCAACCCGCTACCCAATCCCTTACAATATATATATATATATATATATATATATATATATATATATATATATATATATATATATATTTACATTTTATTTTATATATATATACACATACATACAGTGTTTGTATATGTGTGTGTATATATTTTATATGTATATATATTATATATATATATTATATATATTACATACACTTACATACATATGTATACACACAAACATATATATAGTGTGTGCCTTTAATGTGTATTTGAGACTGGCCTGTGTGGCAGTCATGCTGGAACCTGTAGTTCTACAACTACCAAGTATTCTAGGGGGATTGCAAGTAAAATAAAAAACTGTAAAAATGAAAAATATTTAAAACATTCAAATCATTCCCCTTTTGCCATTTTACAAATAAAATAAGCAAAAAGTGACGCATAATTGGTATTGCCTCAGTCTTAAAAGTCCAGTCTATTAAAATATAATATAATTTATTCCATATGGTGAACACTGCAGAGCCTATGTACACTATCTACCACTATATAGTCACTGTATGGCGGTAATAGTGGTCAAAATGTAATGATTTATATTCAGTAACAGTACATTGGTTATATTCAGTCTCCTTATGGTGGTGATATGTGGTGGCATTATTTGGTCTTTGTATATTGTTTTTATTTAGCAATATTGGTCTCCGTATTTTGATTTGGTCCATAACAGTATGGTGGAATTAGTCACTTTATAGAGGTGAAATACGGTGTTATGTGGCGGTATTATTGATCTTGGTGTATTGATTCCATGAGTAACAACATGTGTTATTAGTCACTATATGGTGGTGATATGTGACGGTATTATTTGATCTTTGTATATTGCTATTATTGGTAATATTGGTCTTGCTGTACTGGTTTGGTCAGTGATATTATAATGGTATCAGTCACTATAGTGGTGACATGTGGTGATCATGTGGCTGTATTTTTTTGGCCCTTGTATAAGTAGTGAACTGCAGAATAAAGATAACCTGTCAATTAAACTGTATGATGTAAACTACAACAAAAACTAAACCCAAGAAACACATTTTTTTTTCCTGTTCATCTCACAAAGAATTGCCGTGAAGGGAGGAGAGCGATCAGGACAGACGCTTCAGCTGTATAACTTGTTTTTCTTTGTTAACCTGTTATTAAAAACTAGGGGTCCACAGTAATGGTCTGGGGGTAGGGGGCCCAAGCTGAAGGTTTGCACCCGAGCCCACAAGCCTTTAGCTACGCCCCTGATAGCTCCTTAAAGCTTTGCTTACACTACCATAGCCTGAATAAAATCACCTTAAAGGATAACTACCACTTTCAACTTTCAGATAACACTGAAGGAGCCTGTTATTTCACCAAATTACCACTACAGGGAGCTTGTCATGGGGTCCAGCGTGTATGCCGCCGTCCCCCGCGGCCGCCCCCCGGCACGCAGGGGGGCCGGCGCGGGTCCGCCGCCCGCCCGCGCCCAACCCCCTCCTCCCCAGGCTGCAGCGCCTAGTTACTTACCAGTCCACGCTCCTGTGTCCCCTGCTCCTGCCTGTGCCGGCCGCCGCGCGCGTACCCGCTGCTTAGGGTGCACGTGCGACGGCTCCTCTGGATTTAAAGGGCCAGCACGCCGATAACTTGCTAATTGCCGGCCGCTGGTCCTATATATTGTATAAGCCCTCTGCCAGATTGTTGGTGTGAGTTAGATATCTTGAGAGTATTGGAGTTCCGTCTTGATTACCTGTGTACCAGTCCGTTCCGCTACATTTCCTGACCTTGCCTGTTTGCCGCCTGCCCTGACCGTCTGCCTATCTCTGACCACGAACCTCTGCCGCCTACCCTGACCTCCTGCCTGTCCCCGACTACGTCTCTGGATTACGATTCTGTACCACGCATTACCCCGGACGCCATCGCAAGCCAGTCACGTCAGGGGTAGCGACCTGGTAGCCTCACGCTGCAGCAAGTCCATCCCACTTTGCGGCGGGCTCTGGTGAATACCGGGGGCTACTTAGACTCCTCTCCCTGGCGTGGCTTAAACTATCATCGCTTGCGGTGATCCAGCGAATCCACCATACCCGTTACAGAGCTTACAACCCGAGTCGAGTTAAAGAAGACTAATGGAAACCCTCTTCAATACCTGGCATAGGCATTTGCTCCATGAAAGCTTGCTCTAATTTTAATTGTGTAGTCCAGATATTGAAGCAGATTGCCAGCTACCTTTCATCTTAACCTGCTACCTTCTCTCTGGATCCTCTGTAGTTTCCGTGAATTCCCTATACTCTCAAATGATGAACAGGTGTTCTCCTGACATCCTTCCTAGTTAATCAGCGATGCTATCACTAATACAAGATTCACCTGGTGATCCTTACCTAAGAATCAACCAGTAAAGTCGATCTTGTTAGGATTAACCCTTTACCACTGCATGGTCATAACTTTTTGGCTCTTTTTTATTTCTTCCCCACCTTCCAAGAGCCATTACTTTTAATTTTTTCCATCTACATAGACATACGAGGTCTTGCTTTTTGCAGGACAAGACGTTACTTTTAGTGGTGCCATTGACTATACCATATATTGTACTGGGAAACCAAATTTTTGTTTAAATTGGGTGAAAAAACGTACTTGTGCTATTTTTGCAAGAGTTTTGTTTTTATACTGTTCACACTTTGGTTTAAATTATGTGTTACCTGTAATCTACAGGTCGGTACAATTACAATGATACCAAATAAGTAGTGTTTTCATTATGTTTAAGTGTTTTTTTTCTTTAAATAAACACATTCTCTATTTTTTAACTTTCAGCGACTAATAATTTTTTTTATTTTACACCTATGTACCTGATTGTGGGCTCAATTTTTGCAGGCTGAAGTGTAGTTTAAATTGATACTGTGTGCAGTGAGCGCTGTACATACACATCAGTATCGCAGGGGGCACGTAGCTTTCATCATGCCCCTTGTGATGCTGGATCTCCTTGGACGGAAGCTTAAGTTTCTGCCCCAGGAGATACCGGGAGCTGTGTGCCGTCATAAGCGGTGTGATGAAGTCACGTCGCTTACACTGTACATCAGCTCCCGGTCCTGCCGCATGGACCATGGAGAGGTGAGTAACTTTTTTACATTTTATTTTCATTAGCTACAAAGAGCGTCTTTATGGCTACAAGTGGCATCTACCTGGCCACAGGGGGAATCTTTAAGGCTACAGGGGGCATCTACCTGGCCACAGGGGGATTACAGGGAGCATCTATCTGGCTACAGGGGCAGTTACCTGGCTACAAGGGGCATCTTACTGGCTACAGGGGGCATCTACCTGGCTACAGTGGGCAAATAACTACCTACAGGGTCCTATATAACTACATAATAGGAACCTATATTTCTACTTATTGGGACTCCTCTATAACAACCTATCTACTTAATAGGGGACTGAGATACCTACCTGTTGGGCGACCTATAAGTTTACCTACCTAATGGGCGCCACACACTTACCTAGTTGAGGACTACCTACCTAATTGGGGGGTGTACCTACATATTGTCTTAGGAAATCTACTTCCTATATTGGTATACAAAACAATAATAAAACTTGGTTAATAAATGGGAGCCCCATAGCTGTTTAGGGGCACTTTTACTGTTTGGGAAACAACGGGGTAATTGTTATCATTAGATGGGGAGTTTATACAGAGATAGGAATTGGTAGAGAAGTGCTGATAAAGTGAGAAGTCTAAGTTGTTTGTTTTGTAAATTCTACAGTGAAGAGTCGTGGCCGGGAGAAGATGTCATGGCGGTCTGGGACAGATGGAGAAGAAAAGAGAACAACTCTTTAGAGACATCTCCTATAAGTCCCTGGATGCAAATTTACTGTATTTGCTTATATGTCTGCAGAGCCTGTGTACAGCTGGTATTGACCAAAGTATGATCACTGTATGCCAGCAATATTGGCTTTAGTATAATGGGTTATATTCAGTAATGGTATGGTGTATTATTTAGTCACTATGTGGTGATGATATGAGGTCATGGTGTGGCAGTATTATTCAGTAACTATGTGGTGATGATATGTGGTCATGGTATGAAGTTATCATTCAGTCACTATGTGATGGTGATATGTGGTCATGATGTGGCATTATTATTCAGTCACTATGTGGTGGTGATATGTGGTCATGATGTGGCAGTATTATTCAATCATTATGTGGTGGTGATATCAGGTCATGGTGTTGTGGTATTATTCAGTCACTATGTGGTCATGGTGTGGTGGAATTCTTCAGTCACTATGTGGTGATAATATGTGGTGGTATTATTCAGTCACTATATGCTGGTGATATGTGGTCTTCGTAGGACATTGGTACTATTAGCCTGGGATTCTAGTTTTGTGTGACAGTGTTAATTGGTAACTGTGTGACTATAATTTAGTAGTTTTATACATAGCACATTGTGTTATATCTTTTTGCATATTTTGGATCTAGTTGATGGTGATGCACTGTGGCGCATTATGTATTATGTTACGGAATGGGGGGAAAATTTCTTCACCCCGCACTGTGCAATTTAGCCTAGGAATGGCTCTGGGCTAACCAATAGTGGGAGCAGCAGTTCATGCCTAGCCCTTACCTGGACAGGGTGAGAGGAGGACAAACAGACACTTCTCCGAGGTCCAGTCAGTTCCTTTAGATTTGCTTGGATTTGACAGCACTTCAGTAAGGCTGACCTTACATAGGTGTCTTTCCAGTACTGCAGTCCAAGGTCATGAGCCATTAGTCCACCTATATCTCACAACACATTCATGCCTATGATAAGGGGGTCTCTGGCTTTCATGGTGGGTGCACTAATATGACTCCATTCTTCTTGAGTGCACATCCACCTGCATCACTCCTAGGGTCTACACAGGTAGATTATAAGCTGCAATTCAGTTCTACACCATTCACTTTTACTTTAATTATGGGGCTTTCAACAACTATATTAATATCTTTAGAATACAGTCAATTATGGTCCCTGCAGTTTCTCCCTCCACCGCAAGCCTCCCTAGTCGTAAATCCCCAGATTCTCTTTGGGGACCCTGACATTAACAGTGTCTAGCCAGATGTTTTTCTCTTATGCACTCTCAGCACCTTAGGGCAGTGCAATGGGTGGGCCTCTATGGTTTTTCATCCAAGGGAAAGGCCTTCCAGCTACATTTTCCGATTCATCCACTGGTCTGACACGCTTCGTAAACTTTCTTCCATCAGCTTAAAGGGGTTGTCTCACTACATTGATTCATCATAGCTCAGCCCTCTTTTCTCAGTGTCATTTTTGAATTCAGTGTTTACTGGCTTCTACTGGCTTTACTGGCCTACAGTGACGAGCTGCTGAAAACACTAGGTATGTAGCTATAGCGACCAGTGCTGGCAGCCTATCAGGAGAGAGAAAACAGGTCTGTAGCTATAGCAACCTGAGGAGCTAATGCAGCCCATACAAGAGGGGATATCTAGGAATAGGTAGAACACTGTTAATGGACACATATTGCAAAATGACTTTTTTTTTATCTTTAACATAAAAATCAATCCTTGTAGTGAGACAACTCCTTTAATAGTTTCCTTGAAAGAATCCTGCTTTCAGCACTCCATGAGCTATCGGAACTATGGCAGGAGGAAAAGGCTCTTTAGGGGTCTCCACCTGTTTCTCCTTTTTAAGGGTTAGACAAGGGTCTAATTTGACAAACGCTAGGCTTATTCTTCTACTCCAGTAGAAACTGATCATGCAGCAACACATCTATGTTGGCAAATGAGACCAGGTCTTCCTCTTCTTTTCTTTGTAGGATACCCATCCACTTCTGCAAGCCATTTGTGCACTGTGACAGCATTTCGTTTTCTTTTGCGTCCAGTCAAAGAAACATTTCCTGAGCACTGCTTCAGACAACATGCCCCTGCAACGATCTGGTCAAATGTCTTTCTCTGTTGGACAAGTTTCAACATGAACATCTTTATAGCTGTACCTTCTAAGGCAGGGGTTTCCAAACTCCAGTCCTCACGCCCCACCAACAGGTCATGTTTTCAGGATATCCCACAGAATGCACTGACAATAACCAAGTCACCTGTGCAGCATACTTAAATCACTTGTGCACTGCTAAGGAAAGCCAGAAAACATGACCTGTTGGTGGGCCTTGAGGACTGGAGTTTGAGTACCCCTGTTATAAGGTGTTAAGTGCTAACTGAGATTTTATGTATGGTGCCACTCTACATAGATGGGCCACCCTTTCAGGCTTTCTTTCCAGTCTTTCAGCAGTGTATTCTTTCCATCAAACCGGGGAAAATGGTTCAACAAGGCACTTACTGGGACTGCTGCTGACGTCTGCCCTCTGGAGCAACTTACCTTTGTAGCCCCCATTCCAGTTTCCATCCTGCCAATGATGCCACCTGTAATAACCAGAACAAGGGAGGCATCGCAGCAACTCAACCGGTAACTGGTGTTTTATTGGAAGCTTATAGGGAACAACTTGAAACACGGCAACCACAACAAGTCTTTTGTCTCCATTTCTCATTGGTAACATTCTGTGGGATGGGAGTCTACCTCTTCATCCACATGTAGTGTCTCCATGTAGGGCTGTCTTCCTGGTGACAGTATCTACCAGCTTGGCTCACTGAGTCTTTCTCTTTTCTGTTTTCTTAATGTCTCTTGTTCTATGGCACACCTACCTCATTCACAGATGCCTTGTCTCTCACATAGTCCGGTGGACTGACTCCTCCTTCAGAATTTGCCCTGTTTCTTCACTCCCTGTGTTTCTTTCTGGTGTTCTGATGCCACCTACTTGCGTTACGGAAAATTACCAGCTCCAGCTCTACAGAAGCCTTTCGCCATACTTCTTGTAAAGACCAATTATACAACTTAATCATGTCACTTCTAAAACATCTCTTATCAAGACTAAATAAGTTTGATTATTTTAACCCTTCTTCATAACCATGCTCCTCCATGCCCATCATCAGTTTAGTTGCTCATCTTTGTACTTTTGTATGGTTTAAAAAAGACATATCTCCATCAAATTTAACCAAATGTAATACCCCAGCACAGGATATTGTAGTCTGTGGGGTTGAGTCAAGGATGTGTTCTTGTCGCAGTGTATATTATGTGTCAATTATGTGTAACTTATGTAATGTGTTGTGTATCTGTGGGGAAGTGTTGTGTCGGCCGCTGTGCCACAGCAAAGGCTAAGCTTCTTGCCATCTCATATCAACTGCGACATGTTAGAAAAGAGGCACCTCCACTCCAGTTTTAAGGCGGATTAAATGAGTGTATGAACGAACCTGTCAAAAATCTGGCATGTGGTATACCTTGCATAGCATAATTGATGCGCCTAACTTAGGTGCGTAGCATATTATCGCAAGCATATCTGATACGCCTAATTTAGATGCATTCAAATGTGTCATGCCTGGTGTCTAATGCACTTAGTTTTGATGTAGTACAGTTAATTTATATAGAGAATAGGGTGTCAACAGTTTTTTGTCACAAAATACATAAAAACAATGGCACATTCATATTGGGATATGTTGCCCCAAGTGTTTCAACTAGCTCCTGATTGGACAAGGGGGTGGAGAGGTCTCACACCAGAAGTGGCAGTTGGAGGCAGTTGAAGGCAGGAAGGTCAGTTGGGCTCAATATAGAGAGTGAGTAGTGGGAAGGATGAGGGGGACTGGTATGGAGCTCTGCTGTTTGAGGGTAGCTTAGAAAGAAAAAAGCTGCCAACTTGTTTGACCATTTCAGGGTCCACAACAATACTAGAGAGAGTTCAGTGTGGAGTATAACAAATCCCAGAGGCTCTACCACAACCAAAAAATAGGAGAAGGAGGATTAGGCTGCCATCATACACTAGGACACTTGAAGACTGCTACAAGGGATACAGACCACTACTCTCAACAGGTATGCCAGGGGCGTAACTACCGGAGTAGCAGACGTAGCAGCTGCCCTGGGGCCCGGATCCTCGGGAGGCCCGTGCCCCGGGGCAGCTGCTACTACGTCTGCTCCCCCGGTAATGCCACTCCTGCGGCGGGTGCAGAGCTGCAGGGCCCGGCGCATGCTGCCTCTGAACGCCCGGGCCCTCCGGCCCGAGCGTTCAGGGCATCGCTGCCCCGTGGATGCTCCACTGTGCTGCTTCCCCTGCCGGCTCCCAGTGATCACGTGGGCTGCGCGGTGATGTCACATCCCTGTGCCGCCCGCGCTGTTTTGTGTCCATTAGATTAGGGATGACTGCCCAAGTAGGAGGCTTGGGATCCCTTACTGGAGTTAGTAAATTGCTGTATATATAAGGCTTTCCTGTTAATAGGTGGTGTTCTACCAGATTTGATAATAGAAAAGGAGCTATTCCTTCCTTCAGATGTAGAAAAGGATAAATGGTGAGGTTAGAAATCAGGTTTTTAAATAGTGTGTATAGAGGTTAAGTGTTAAACATAATAAAAGTTACCTTTTAGTGTTTTATAGATAGAGAACTGATAGAGTTTAAGTTTGCCTATGGCAAAATAGTAAATATAGTGATGAAAAGTCACTTTCTGTTCTTTTGCGAGATTCCCATTTTTTTGGTGACTATTTGACGAGCACAGAGGCTGGAGTGCGGCACATCGGGGGAGCGTGGACCAAGGTAAGTAAGCTATTTCTTATTTTGATTCCGCTGCCTGCCTATCTAGCCCCTGTAACCTGCCTATTTAGCCCCTATAGCCTGCCTATCTAGCCCCTATAGCCTGCCTATCTAGCCCCTATAGCCTGCCTATCTAGCCCCTGTAGCTCCTATAGCCTGCCTATCTAGCCCCTATAGCCTGCCTATCTAGCCCCTGTAGCTCCTATAGCCTGCCTATCTAGCCCTTATAGCCTGCCTATCTAGCCCTTATAGCCTGCCAATCTAGCCCCTGTAGCCCCTATAGCCTGCCTATCTAGCACATATATCCTGCCTATTTAGCCCCTGTAGCCCCCTATAACCTGCCTATATAGCCTAGAGCCCCCTATAGCCTGCCTATCTAGCCCCTGTACCCCCTATAGCCTGCCTATATAGCCTAGAGCTCCCTATAGCCTGCCTATATAGCCCCTAAAGCCTGCCTGCCTATATAGCCCCTAAAGCCTGTCTGCCTATATAGCCTCTATAGGCCCCCTAAAGCCTGTCTGTCTACCTATATGGGGCCCCTAAAGCTACCTAAACCCTGTCTACATACCTATATGGCCCCTATAACCCACCTAAACCCTGCCAACCTATATGGCCCCCTATGGCTACCTAAATCCTGCCTACCTATATGGCTCTCTATGGCTACCTAAACCCTGCCTATCTATTTGGCCCCCTTCAGCTATCTAAACCCTTCTTGCCTACCTATATGGGGTTGAATCCTCAGTTTCTCCCCTCCCCTCTAGGAGACTAGGCCTCTAAGCTATGGCCTGTACCCACTCTCCCACACCTAGGAAGTGTGTACAGAGCTGGGGGGCAGGGAGTGAGGTGCTGGAAAAGTCAGGATTGTAATATATTTGTGTCCAAATCTGCAGGGACAAGTGGCGGCCGGGAGAAGTCATCATGGCGGTCTGGACTGGATGCAGAACAAAAGGGAAAGTCAACTACTCATCGGAGAAACGTCACCTGTGAGTCACAAGATGTAACTGCACTGTAATCACTCATATGTCTGCAGAGTCTGTGTACACTGCTATCTACCACTATATAGTGACTGTATGGTGGTAATATACAGTCTGCAGAGCCTGTGTATACTGGGGTCTATCATTATATGGTCACTATATGGAAGTAATATACAGTTTGAAGGGCACATGTCTACACTGGTATATACCACTATATGGCACAAATATTGATCTTTATTCAGTAATAGGACAGGGGTTTTATTCATTCACTATGTGGTGGTAATTTGTGGTATTTTTCTGGCGGTATAATCAGGTCCATATATAGTAGTGTTATTAGTAATGTTAGTCTTGGAACAGTGGGATTTGTTTGGTAGCAGTATGATGGTGATATCTATGGTGAAGTAATGACTCCTTGTATTATCTAGTAACTGCATGACTGATGAGGTCCAGGTAAATGTTCATGGTCGGGGAGGTGGGGAGGCATCCAAAAGTTTGCTATGGGACCTAGGCTTCCCTAGTTACGCCCCTGAGGTACACCATATTAATGCTATGGTAAGGAGCTGCCGACCCTTCACCACCCTGCTGGGCAATTCTGTGTGGATTGGGAGAATTTTTTGAAAGAACTGTGATCCTGTTATTTCACTGCTTAGAAGTTAAGTATCTTTAGTAAAGATGGAATTATTTTAACAACTAGATTGCCTCCGTGTGTCTCTGCGCAACTGCACCAACCGCTACCATCTTGGGTACATCCCAGCCAGGCCACACTACTACTCCCACCATACACCAGAGGGAGTAACCTGGGGAACTTGTCCAGGCCACTAACGGCTCAGGTGCAACCCCCCGCTCTACTGTAGTGTTGCACCAGAGGGAAGGAGCCCAGAGATGCCTGTACTGTGACAACTATCAAGCATCAACCACTCAGGCTCGACACTTTTGCCATTCCCTCGGGCACACTACACAAGGATGTGGATAAAGGGGAGGGATATTGGACAATGAGGATAGTAACATCCAGTTGCTAACTTATTCTTCTATTTACAGAAAGAAAAAGAAATGACACAATGCAGATTTCTACTAAAAGGTGCTTTAGAGATGTGATTGTATGGAGTAGAGCAAGATTTACTGAAACAGATTTGTCAGGAAAGTGGACATATCGGGGGGACATGTATGAAAACTGTCTTGGTCTAAGTCTTTCTTTGTTGCCCATAGCAACCAATCAGAGCACCCCTTTAATTTTTTCAGAGCACTATATGAAATGAAAGGGGAGCTCTGATAGGTTGCTATGGTCAACAAAGAAAGTCATAGACCTAGACAGTTTTCACACATCTGGCCCATTATCTTCCGATGAACTGTAGACGTTGCAAAATATTCGGAACAAATAATTTCTAATTCAGAAGATTTTTTTCTAAAAATGCCTGATGGTAAAGATGAATCACTTTTTTTTATTTTTTACTGAAATACATCTTTAAATCTCTGTGTTTTTAAATAAGGAAAAAACGCACACACAAAGCGACTATTTATCAAAATTTGTCTGATGCATTATTGAGCTACAACGATTACTCAGATTCTGCTAGAACAGCTATCGAAACAAAAATAATAGCATATTTGTGGTGATTAATTCAACCTCTTCTTTCTATGGGAAACAAAAGTAAAAAAGATATCTCAGATGTTGAAAAGTCATAAATTCATTCAAAATTTATAATTTATTTTCAGTTATAAATTGCAAAACATAGAAACATGTTTGACTGACAAAGTGATAAATTATTATAAAATACAGACAATTCATTTTACACCCTGAGAATTGCTTTTACCAATATAAAAGGCCATTTATATGCAGTGCACGTACCATTTTGTCGACAATAGAGGAAAAAAATAGAAATACTCAACAATTATTAGATGTTTTGGGAACCCACATAGTACTTAGCCTGAGAAAGTAAAGATTTGAAGAATATTTAGCAAACTATTCACCTTACAGAAATATATTGACCTGCATAGTCTGCTAGTCATTGGTACATTTAGTACCCCTGAGCTGTGTAGTAATTGAAACCATGAATATTTACCAGTATGTCACAGTAATAGTCAGTTACAAGGAACAAATATCTAACAATACCTGTACATATTGCCATCAAACAGCTACCAAACTAATCCC
Source organism: Phyllomedusa bahiana (assembly GCA_025379985.1). NCBI lineage: Eukaryota > Metazoa > Chordata > Amphibia > Anura > Hylidae > Phyllomedusa > Phyllomedusa bahiana. The sequence goes on from JAODAL010039211.1 coordinate 17,507, forward strand.
ACTATACCAATACCAACATTGCCAATAATAAGGACCAGATAATACAGCCTGTACATGGCCACATATTACCACCACATAGTGACTGAATAATACCGCTATACTATCATTAAAGATCAGTAAACAAAGACCCTTACGGACATACAGTGACCATATAGTGGTAGATACCAGTTGTACACAGGCACTCTCCAGACGTTTAAGTGATTACAGTGCAGTTACATCCAGTGATCATAGGTGACATCTTTTCCTACTCACTCCTGTTGAATGTGCATGCAAGTATCTTAGAATCCTCACTTGTCCAACACCCTACTACCTGTTCCATACCTCTGCCCAAACTCCCCTTGGGATGATAGATGGAGTTAGGGGGAGTGGTTGAGTCAAAGGTGGAGGTTGTATTTAGTGTTGGCACTAGGCCACATAACACAATAGTAAGAGGGTAGGAACAGGTGGGAACATGCCACAGCCACAGTCTCTTAGAGGGCAGGGGGAGAACAGAGGACTAACCCCTTAGAGACTGTGCTACAGCTATGGACGGTAACCCACAGAATCATACTATGCAGTCTGAACTTCATCCCTTGCATCCCCAGAAGATCAGCCACAGCGTTGACCCTCAGGGGATGGAGTTAGTACTGTCATGCGATTTGTAGTGTTTCTGTTTGTCTACACATTTCCCATTTGACTAACCAACGTTGAACCCATTTCTTTAGTAAAATGGTCAAGAGGGATGTTTTTGTTGTTCTTTGGGTGTTTTTTTGTTACCATTTTATTACAATATCAGTAATGGAGGTGTCTTGCAGATACCTTGCCATTACTGACACCTGGAAAACAATATTTGGCTCTACACATCCGAAAACTTTTTTGAAAAAAATGAGGTGCACATTGGTGTGGCAGCAATATACATACACATTCCAATATCAGCAGCACACTATTAACTAAAAAACTATCAAAAGGCACATAGGAATTTTGGAAAAGCAAATCTGCTACTCAGGATACATGAACAATTCTTGAGGTTCCCTAGTTCACATTTTTGATCAAAACTGCTTAAGCCCACCTCCCAATCAGCAAGGGGACCTCAATACAGGTGGGAACCTACACAAACGTTAACTCTCTTCGGGCCTGTTCAGACCTCCATACTTCAGGGAAAAATGGCATCAGCTACAACTCTGCATTGATCTAAAAACCTGTGAAGGTGGGAGGAGTACGAAAAACCAAAGGCACATAGGAATTGTGGACACCTGGGCATAGCAGTATTTTTTTATCACGCCAAGACTGACACTAATCCTCTCTCACTATGGGGCACGTATTTTAGGATAGGAAGGCTCCAATATCCATGGACCTTCCCATCCTGATAGCATCACCCTGCACCTGCTTGTTTAACTTTGGCTGGTTGTGAAAAAGAGGGGAACCCACTTCATTTTCTTTTAATTATTTATTTCTTAATCATAGAGGAATGTCTGTTTCTAGACTCTTAACAAATAATTAGTAATAATGATAACAAAAATGACGTGGGGTCCTCCCCATTTGTCACAACCGACCAAGGTTAAATCAGCAGCTGCAGGATAACACTATCAGGATAGGAAGATACATGGATATTGGGTCCTTGCCCCCCTAGAAATGCCAGCCTGTCACCACCCCAGAAGCAGACCATAAAATTAGAGGCTACACTTATAATGGTAACCTGGCTCTTCCTAGTACCCCTGGCGCATTAGGTTCTGCGGCAAAAGTGAGAGGGGATTAGTGTTAGCCTTGGGGTGACAAGAAACACGGCGGGCTGACATAAGGCTCCAGTGATAGTAATGGAGAGGTGTCTGCCAGACACCTCTGCTGCTGACACTGGAATGTAATGATCAAAAACTCACAAACAACAAGAAGCAATTTATTTAAATAAACACTTCCTGACATCAACCTTCATAGACAATTTTGTTAAAGAAATTGATCTAACGCTGGTCCAATGTAGTCGAACAAGTCTAATGTAGTCCAAAGGAAAAATATGTAGGATAATAGAAACACTAAAAAAAACATGACAGTACTAAATTCCTTTCTTTGCACCCCTTGAACTTCATTTAAACGGCTAAGCTGGTGCAATATTGGAGCTGTTAATTGGTGGGGGGCCCAGATGCTTTGGCTGTATGGGGCCTTGAAATTATTAATGACACCACTGTATAAGAGCACAGACTGGATACACAGTTTGGTTTGAGTGAGGAAACCATCAGGCAAGTTAAACATATGTATTTATCTTAAGCCACTGAACACGGCTCTCAAAATAAATCATTATTCAGCACCTACAATAGAAGACATGATGACAGATTTATCAAATACTAAAATATTTTCTGAATGTGATATGAAAAATGGATTTTGGCATGTGGAACAAAACAAAGAACTAAATGTAATGAAAGGTGTTTCTTCTCCATGTGGACACTATAAATAGTTGAGAATGTTTATGGGAGTAAAGGAAACCTTTCACTAGGTTTGCACTAGCACTTCCTTGTGCAGCTGTAGTTTAGCATCTTTAAAGCTGCTTATATCCATTCTGGCCATAACTGCATTTTTAAAGGGGTATTCCAATTTCATTGATTATCTTTAAACATGTAGGCACGGTCAAATAAAGATTATTTAAAATACATTGCTGTTCTGATTTTGCTTCCTTTCAGAGCTAGGGAAGTTCTCATCTCCTGTTTGTGTTCTCAAGGTTCCTGATCACCTCTGTCTACTCTAACTGCACTGGCCAGAATAGTGATGTCCCTTTCTGCTGTTTCTTATCAGTAGCACAGGAGCGTGTTTATGTTTCTTAGTGACAAACCTTATACTTTTCTGTTTAGACCCTTCCATTATTCATGACCCTCTAACAGGCTTAGCTACAAATAGCAGATCTGATATGCCAGTCAATGCTGTAGAATCTACTACAGCCTGAACAGGAAGTGGGAACCTGAAGCTAGCTGTGAAAAGCAGACTCAGCATAGGGAGAACACTCGTTTTCAGGTTAATAACATGTATAGTACCTTAGCTGAGATGAGTCTATGACTCATCTCCAGCAGCTCCAGGTGCATACAAATTGTGCCAAGAACAGTAATTAAAAGTACCCCACTTCACTACTCAAGACACAGTAAAGCTAGTTATACTGTCCTGGGCTGTCCTGGACATGATGCATGCATCCGTTAAACCCTGCTTCATCAGCCAGAAATGATGCAAGCCTTGGAGGAGCTCATTGAAGCAATCACAATGGCAGATTGGACGTGTATATTAAAAGTTGGTGAGGTTGAAGATCTTAAATCTGCAACAAAGGATTAACAGAATAAGATGATAACATTATTGAACAGTTCTAGAGAAAGCAAAGCTGAAGATGATCATATATCTATTCTTAAATGGTGTGAAACTGGATCCTAAAAAGATGAGAATACAAGATTTGCCTACCCCTATAGATATTTGTGAATTATGACGACTAGAGATGGGCGAATTTCCCGAAATTCGGTTCGTTCACTTCGCCGAATTTCTCGGGAAAAAAAAACTTCGTTCCGAATTTCTTCGGGACGAATCACGTTAAAAAAGAGCTATTTCCAGGCTGCACAGAGCCTGCAGGGTGCTGTAGAACGTTGTGCCATGCTTAAATATGCAGAGGGAGCTTGGTTTGGTCCATACAATGTTTTTTTTTAGTATGAAAAACAGATGACGCCCCCCGCCGCTCTTAGATCCCACAAAAAATTTCCCCGGGGCACTTAAGAGGCAAAACTGACCAAAAAACTAAAGGGGGGGAAAGAGCCTGATAAAGTCATGGCAGCGACAGCTAAAAAAAAACAACTGAGGGCTAAATGGCACACAGTGACGAGTGTGGAGGGACGGCGCCCACAGCACATGGGGTCAAATGAAAAACTTTTTGAAAAAAACAGGATAAAAAAAAATGCAAAAACAGGGATAAGTCCAAACAAATCAACAGGGGACAATGGATTTTGGGGTCAGGGCACCCACAGCACAGCTGGGGTCAACAGTGCAAAAATAAACAGGGTGAAATCATCACACCCACACAGCACATGATCAGACAGGGGCACAATAAAAAGTGTGTAGTCACGGCACACCACAGCAGCAGCATGGGTCAGACAGGGACAATGACAGTGTAGGTCACGGCAGCAGCCACAGCAGCAGCATAGGTCAGAAAGGGGCACAACACATTCTGGAGTGGTAAAAACGGGAGTAGGCCCAGAGTGGGACAATGAAAAGAGTGGGGGTCACGGCAGCAGCCACAGCACACAGGGGTCAGACAGGGCCAATACACTGGGGGTCACGGCACACCACACCAGCATGGGGGTCAAATGGCACAATGACAGAGTGTGGGGGGGGGAAAATACCAGCCCTGGTAAAGATGGTTGGGGGGGCAGATGGAAAACTGCAGCAATGTGGGCATCAGGCGGGTGGCAGGTTGTTTGAAAACCCAGACTCATTCCACAGTTTTGTGGGCGTCATGGCTGATGAGTCTGCCCAAAAGCATTGGGTTTTGGAAATCCTGGCCGATCCACCCGATTCATCTTGACAAAGGCACCCGTTCCACATTCCCGGGGGCAAGGGGGGTTCCCCTTTGGGGGTAACGATGGCCCCCGCCGCACTGAACACCCGCTCTGATGCTACACTACTCCCCGGGCGGGACACTTCCCACTGCAAGCGGCAAGTTGGGGGCCACACATCCTTTGGCTGCCCAGATCCAGTGGATTTTCTAACTGGGTGGCAGAGTGCTGCAAAGTGGGCACCACCTTTTTTGGTTCGGGGCCGCTCCGGTCCTCTGCGGGTGGCGACGCCCTCTTCACTAGGCGGGTGAAGGAAGCGCCATAGTGACCCCAGATTTGGGTTGCGCGATGGAGCTGGTACTCCCACCCCCCCCCCCCCACCTTCCCCAGCACCGCGGCTAAAAGTACTGACGCGAAAAACCCCCCCGTCAGACCTTCAGGGGAGGACGATCCGCACATAGGCACAGCCAACTCTACGGGGGATTTCCCTATAGTTTTGAGTTGTCCCCCCTCTCAATGCGGGAAAAAGGCTCCCATTTTGGACCGTGCGAGGTCCAATAGGGGCAGAGCCAGAAGTCATCCTCCCCGGGATGCTGACTATTGGGGCTGTCACTACCGGGCAAATCAGCATGCTCGGGCCCCAACTGCCCATTTTTTTCCCCCCCTTTCCCCCCGGGGCTCTCTGCCTCCCCCATCTCCCACCTTTACTTTCCCCCCTTTTTTCCCGGGTGCCCTTTTGCCTTTTCCCCCAATTCCTCCCCCCCCCCCTTTTTTTCTTCCCCCAATTATCCCATCTAACCCTTTTCCCTTTTCAGCTGGCTTTCCTCCCTCCCCTCTTTGTCCCCTGGGTAAAAAAATCCCCAACCCCCATTTCAAAAAAACAATCTTCCCCTGCTCCAAGGGGTTCCTTTTTCTCCCCCCTTGGGGGGAAACAAGGGGGAAAAGCAACGGGTTTTGGGGGGGCCTTCTCCCCCAAACTGGGGGGCCGGGTTTTTGGAAGGATAATGTGCCTTTCTGCCTTTCGATGTTCTGAAGATGGGTGGAAGACTTCGAACCCAAAATAAAAAAAACACTTTGCCCATGAGGGCGCAGGACCCCCCCTGGCGCTGCTGTGCTTTTCGCGGGGCAGGGGGACCACCACATCGAGCCCCGTTCTCCCAGGCCACCGGGTTTCCTTTTTTTCGCGGGTGGTGCCAAAGTTAGTCCCTCCACGTATTTCGCCCCTTCCACTATACCCCTGGGCCCTTTTGGTGTCTTGCAAAAAATGCCCAGCCAACGGATTTTCCGCCAACCCCCCACTGGGGACCTTCCCCCTTGGGTCCCCTTTTTCTGGACCCCAAACGGTTTTTTTTCCCCGGGCCGTTGCCCCCCCAAATGTTGCTCCTGTGACCCCCCACAGACCCCCCCCCTTCTGCTGCCCCCGGGCCCGAGGGCCCCCCCTTTCCCAAAAGATGAGCCCTTCCTCCCCCTCCCAAAATTCCCCCCTTAAATTAAATTTTTTTTTTTTCCCTTGCCCCTCCCGTTTTTTAGCCCAACCCCCTCACAACGTGCCCCCCCCCCCCCCTCCCTTTTTCCCTTGCAAGGCGGGGAAAACCCCCCCTTTTTTTTTTTTTTTTTAAATTTTTCTCCCCCTTTGGCGTCCCCGCCCTATGTCCGCGAGGGGAAAAGGGACAAGGGGGTTTTAAAAGTGGGGTGGGCCCCCCCATGCCCCCAAGGGTGTTGAGTTTCCCCCTTTGGGGGGAGTTCACGGGAGGAAGGGCCTTCCAATCAAGTTTGGGTGCGCAACAACCCGCAGGTGAAGGGGTTTGGCCTAAGGCCCTTCCCACTCCCGCTGGCGGGCCCCGGGGGAAAACCTTTCCCCCCGGAAGGCCCCACCTCTTTTAATATGTTTTGTTAAAAAAAAACCTTTTAGAAGAAATTGTTATGTAAATCCACCCTGTTTTGCCCAAATGAAACCCCTGAAGTTGGGTCCCTTTAATAAAATTTCGCCCACAAGGCGGAAAAATTTTTTTGCATTTAAAAAAAAAGGATTTTATTTTAAAAAAACCAAAAGGGTTAATTCCTTGGGGAAAAAGCTACAGTTTTTCTGGGGGTGAAAAAAAAGTTTTTTTTTGGAAAAAAAATTAATTACCCCTGAAATTCCTAAAAAATCCAAACCCCAAAAAAACTTTGTTCGTGCTGGCGGCTACGCCCAAAAAGAAAAATTGTTTTTCCTTTTTTTTCTACAAAATTAAAATTTTTTTCAAAAACGTTTAGCCCAACAAAAAACAAGCAAATTAACCCCTTAAAGTCCAAAAAAGGCCCCCCCCACAACTACAACGTGCGGTTTTAAAGCTTTTTTTACGCAACCAAAAAAAAATTTAAAAATTTTTTAAAAGTAAGGGTAATTTTGGGGAAAAAGAGGTTTCTTTGGCCCCAAAAACCAAAAATTAAAAACCCCCAAAAAAAAAAGTACCCCCCAAAAACCCCCCTTGGTTTTTAAAGGTGGTTTCTTTCCACACCAAGGGGTTTTTTTTTTCCCCTTTTGGGTGGAAGGAAAAATTTTTTTTTTTGGGGGAAAAAAGGTTTATTTTTGGCACCACCAAAAAAAAACCTTTCCCCCAAAAATTCCCAAAAAGGCAACCCCCAAACCTGCTTTTTTGGGTTTAATTTTTTGTTTTTCTCCCCAAACGAAAATTTTTAATTTGTTTAAATGGGACGAAAATTTTAATTTTTCGGTGAAAAAACGGTTTTTGGGGCCAAGACAAAAAGCTTTAAAAAACCCCTTGGGTTTAAATTGCCAAAATAAGAAGCCCCCCTTTAAGTTTTGGGTTTAAAAATTTTTTTTTTCTCCCCCAAAAAAAAAAAAAGTTTAATCCCGGAATTATAAAAAAATTTTTTTTTGGGGGTGAAAAAAGTTTTTTAAAAAAGAAAAAACCCTAATTAACCCCTGGGTTTAAAATTTCGCAAAAAAATGAGGCCCAAAAAAGGTTTTTTTTTTGTAAAAAATTGTTTTTTTAAAAAAAATGGCAAAAACCCCCCAATTTTTTTAAAAGAAAATTTTAAATTTTGGGGTGAGGGGTTTTAAAACCCCCCAAAAAAGAAAAAACAAAAAACCCTTTGAGACAATTTCAAAGAAAGCGTTAAAAATCTTTTAGAAAAATTTGTTTAAACCCAAAAAAGACAATTTCCGTATAAGTAGAAGGGGAATGCGTGGCCCCCCCCATTGTCACGCAGAACCCCCTTTTTATTTAAAAACCCTTAAAATAAAAAGGGGAGTTCCCCCCGATGCTTTTTCCCCCGTTTAAAATGGGCCCCCCCTTTTTCAACAAAACAACCATTACCCAAGTAAAAATTCCCCTTTTAAAAAGGTTTTTTGAAAAAAAATTCCATCTTTAAACAAACAACTCTTAATAACCTTGGGGAAAAAAAATTTTTAAAAATCACCGTAGGGCTGGTCAATTTTTTACCCCACAAAAGAAAAAATTGAAAAAAAAAGGGGTGTTTGTCAGAAAAAGGTTTTGCGAAAAAACCTTTTTTTTAACAAAAACACATAAAAATTTTTTTAGGGTTTAAAAGAAAAAAGACCAAAAAAAATATAAATTAAAGGGGTCTAAATTTAAAAAAACCCCAGCTTTTTTTTTGGGATAGCATTTCAAAAAAATTTGTAACCCGCGAATTTTACAAAACATTATACAGTGGGTACGGAAAGTATTCAGACCCCTTTAAATTTTTCACTCTTTCTATTATTGTAGCCATTTGGTAAGATCAAAAAAATTCAATTTTTTTGCCCATTAATGTACACTCTGCCCCCTCCCCCCCCCACCTTGAAAGAAAAAAAACAGAAATGTAGATATGTTTGCAAATTTATTAAACAAGAGAAGTTGAAATATCACATGGTCTAAGTATTCAGACCCTTTGCTCAGTATTGAGTAGAAGCACCCTTTTGAGCTAGTACAGCCATCTTGGGAATGATGCAACACATTTTTCAGACCTGGATTTGGGGATCCTTTGCCATTCTTCCTTGCAGAGCCTCTCCAGTTCCCTCAGGTTGGATAGTGAACGTTGGTGGACAGCCATTTTCAAGTCTCTCCAGAGATGCTCAATTGGGTTTAGGTCAGGGCTCTGGCTGGGAAAGTCAAGAATGGTCACAGAGTTGTTCTGAAGCCACCGCTTTGCTATTTTAGCTGTGTGCTTAGAGTCATTGTCTTGTTGGAAGATGAACCTTCGGCCCAGTCTGATGTGCAGAGCACTCTGGAAGAGGTTTTCATCCAGGATGTCTCTGAACTTGGCTGCATTCATCTTTCCTTCAATTGCAACCAGTCATCCTCTCCCTGCTGTTGAAAAAACACCCCCACAGCATGATGCTGCCACCTCCATGTTTCACTGTTGAGATTGTATTGGGCAGGTGATAAGCAATGCCTAGTTTTTTCCACACATACCGCTTAGACTTAACACCAAAAAGTTCAATCTTTGTCTTATCAGACCAAAGAATCTTATTTCTCATAGTATGGGAGTCCTCTATGTGTTTTTTTTTGTAAACTATATGTGGCTTTCATATGGCTTCCGTCGGCACACTCTGCCATAAAGCTCTGACTCATGGAGGGCTGCAGTGATTGTTGACTTTGTAGATTTTTCTCCCATCTCTCTAATGCATCTCTGGAACTCTGCCACAGTGATCTTGGGGTTCATCTTTACCTCTCTCATCACGGCTCTTCTCCCATGATTGCTTAGTTTGGCTGGACGGTCGGGTCAAGGAAGAATTGTGTTCGTCCCAAACTTCTTATGGAGGCCACTGTGCTCTTAGGAACTTTGAGTGCTGCAGAAATTCTTTTGTAACCTTGGACAGATCTGTGCCTTGCCACAATTCTGTCTCTGAGCTCCATGGACAATTTCTTAGACCTCATGATTCTCATGTGCTCTGACATGCACTGTGAACTGTGAACTGTGAGGTCTCATATACACAGGTGTGTGCCTTTCCTAACCCAATCCAATCAGTCCAATAAGTTTAATTAAACACAGCTGGACTCCAATGAAGGAGTACAACCATCTCAAGGAGGACAGCATGTGAGTTAAATATGAGTGTCACAGCAAAGGGTCTGAATACTTATGACCATGTGAAATTTCAGTTTTTCTTGTTTAATAAATTTGCAAAAATATCTACATTTCTGTTTTTTTTTTCTTTCAAGACGGGGTGCAGAGTGTACATTAATGAGCAAAAAAGTTAACTTTTTTGATCTTACCAAATGGCTGCAATGAAACAGAGAGTGAAACATTTAAAGGCGTCTGAATTCTTTTCATACTCACTGTATAACTGTGGAACATTACATAACTTTTTCAATGCCTTTCAAAGGTTTATGTGTTGTGTTCTAATATTAAATAAATGGTGCAATAAAGATATCAAATAAACTTTGCTACACCTGTATGATGGACAAGCATGGATGTATGGTTCATTCTGATCACAAGCTTTTGGAGAACATTACAAAGAAACCTTAGGTAAATGATCCAAAGACTGTAGTGGATGTTTTCACAATTTCATACATCTGATTTTTATTGACTAGGATTAGCAGACTGACAGTCAGTTATGACCTTCCGGTATTACTCCTTCAATAATGACAGAACAGAGTTGTGGTAAAAAAAAAGCCATATCAGTAATTTATTAACACTTTCAATAACAACATATTAATTCTATACAGCAAGATAAATACATTTACATAATCATAGAATTCACAATCAATATTCTAAAAATGGGAAGAAAGTCCTTGAAGACCGCACACTCACCATTTTAGCATTGTTTAATTAAACCACAATCTTTTTACCCATACCCGCTATCACTGACCCAAAGGCACCAAAGAATATCCATATTCCTGAGTATGTTTTGCCCAGAACCTTCATTTTCCAACCCTTTATTACCAGTATAGTGCACCCTCCTGGTTGTACATGACCCCCTAATTCACCACTTTACTGCCTCCAAGGACCCCTTGTTTTCCCTCCCAATCGCTACAACAACTCCCCCTACTACTGCACATCACTAATCATAGGCCAGTTTGTGGGAAATTCATCCCCTTCTTGCATAACCCGCTCACCACTCCCGGGATTTTTAGGGCCCGTCCACAAGGCAGAGAGCAAATACCGGTCGGATTATCCGACCGGTATTTGCTCTGTTTTGCAGACATGCACAAGACTACAGGGGGGTGGCTTTTCTCTGATGTTTGCGGAGAAAAGCCCTCCTCTTTCACATAGAAATGTTCATATTCCGCCTGAAAACCGGGTGGAAGAATAAACATGTTCTATGTTTTTCGGACCGCCAGCAGTCTAAAAAACAGTCGGCCGGAAGATCCCCAATGCACGGATTTTCCATAGAGGTCCATTCTGGGGGTTGACAGTCAGTTTACAGACGATTTTCAAAACCGAAAACCGTCTGTAAAACCATCCAAAAACCCTTGCCGTGGGTAGAAGGCCTTACACTCCTCTCAGTCCCTTTATTCGTTTACTCCCTAAACACCTACACAGTCTACCACTACCAAATCCCACAGCCTCCCTGTTTGTTCCCACAGTCAATGTGTACTTCACCTAGGCTGTACCCTGTTCGCTACCTCAATCTGCATTTCTTCATGGAAAGGCTTACTTATGACAGATGCCCTAAGAAAAGCATACCTACCTTATCCTAAATAATGTAGAAATAGATCAGACAGTATCAAAAAGGCAAGCTGAAAGAAATACAGAAAAATGGCATCTTACAGGGTTGGCCAAAACAAAAGCTACATGCACCAAAACAGGTTTCTGAAGTTTTCGATGTAAGGGAGGAACTGTTGGTGCAATGTGGAGTCCACTTTAAGTGAGAATGGATTGTTATATCAAAAGACACATAATGAAAAGGTTGCATTGTACCCACCTAGGTGTAATGAGATGCCATGCACGAGAATGTGTTTAGTGGCCTGGAGTGAACAAGCACATACAAAGTTTTACAGCGCAAGATGAAATATGTGCATCATAAAGAAAGATAAACAATTAAAGGAAAAAAGAAAAAGTAAGTGGCGCTCACCGCTATGCTGGACTCTGTAGTTCGCCCGTCCTCAGCTATGGACGTCCAGGCTGCAAGGGGAAAATAGCCTCTCTTCTATTCACAAAGCGGTGCTCGTGGAAACTGACACCTGGCTGTAGATGTCCACCATATGTGAAGTAAGATATAAGCAATCCCGGCACTCATATAGAAGATTCCTCGGAGGCGTAGTGACAAAAATCAACACTCTCTTTATTAGAAAACTTGTAAAAAGACTTATAAAATCATTGCAAGATGAAAACGTTTACGCGTTTCAGGCTCAGTAAATGGCCCTTATTCGTAACTAACACACACATCTAAAAAGCTTCCTCATATAGCTAGTTTCCCGGGTCAATCTAGGTATCACACCTGAATGATTAACCCTCAATGGTAAAGACGAAATTGAATGCTCCTTATGTTCACATATCAACATCAAATATATGCACATGTATTATCACATAGATTGACATGGAAAAAAAATATATATATATATATATACAACAAACTTAAATACCATTGGAGCATAGAGAACACACAACATATTTAATGCAAAAACAGTAAATAACTAATAAATATACATAAGATCTGATTTAAGATTCAGACCCCGGGGAAACCTAGTGTCAAGGGTTAAAATCCAGTATGCTTCCCTATTCATAAGGGCCTTTCTCCAATCCCCTCCTCTCATAGGTCTGTTAACCTGTTCTATAGCCTGAACTTTAAATGATGTTAAATTACCCTGGTGAACTTCTAAAAAATGCTTGGCTGCCCCTGAAATTTTGCGGAGACTAATCTGTTTGGAATCATGAATATGCTCTTTGATGCGTATATATAAATTCCTAGTGGTACAGCCTACATACTGCATGCCACATATATCGCACCATATCAGATAGACCACATATAAACAGCGGCAATTAAGAAAATTCTGAACCTTATACTGCTTGCCCGTAACGCCAGATGTAAAGGTGTCTGATTTTACCATAAATTTGCAGAGAATGCATCTGCTTATGCCACATTTAAAGGACCCCTTGAAGTCTGTCCATGTGTGTCTTCTAGATTTCGGAGATGAAATAAACATGCTAGGAGAGATCATATTCCCTAACGTACGTGGTCTCGTGGATATAAACTTACATCCGTTCTTAAGTATATCCCGCAATTCCTGGTCAATCGTAAGTATAGGAAGATTCTTCCGTACAATATCCACTATGTCCTGATATTGGTTTGCTGTACTGTGGTCTTAAAATATATATTTGATTCTTCTGAGCGCATATTTTTATTCTTATTTTTGGAAGAAAAGATAAGTTTCATTCCTATCCTTTTTTCAGCGATAACCTAAAGCTCTATGGATGTACCTCTTCTTATAACCCTACTTCTGAGTCTACTTATATAATTGTTTTCTTCTCCTGATCATAATGACCAACTTCACTGCAATTCCTCTTGGACCTAATAAATCTCTACACGGAAGATTATTTATGACATGTGGGGGGTGGCAGCTGGAGGCATGCAAATGCCATTTCCTGAAATTTCTTTCCTTAGGTGGTATATAAACTTTACCAGCAACCGGAACTCCTAATCAATTTTAAATCTAGGAAATGTATTTCACTTTTTTGCATCTCAAAAGTAAGAAAACCAGATTATCTTGATTTGTGTTGATATATTCTCACAAATTTTGGTATGAAGGTAGATGAAATCCCTGCATACTAACAGGGTATCATCTATATACCTCCCATACCAAATAATATCATCAGAAAAGATGTTATTGGTGGAATATATGTATCTCTCCTCCCAGTACGATACAAAAATGTTAGCTAGTGAAGGCGAAAAACACGAGCCCATTGGGCATCCCTGGATCTGTAAATAGTATGAGCCATTGAACATAAAGAAATTATGTCCTAACAAAAATTCCGTCACCAAAAGGATATATTGATTAAGGGAGTCACCATATTCCGTGTATTTGTTAAAGAAAGTGGATAAGGCATATAGTGCAAAGTGTATGGTATTGATGTATATAGGGCAACTATGTCGCATGGAGACCCACTGGTATGCGGCTTCCAAATGATACCATCCATACATTTGAGGATTACCCTAGAGTCTTTCAATAACTTGGTGAACGAAAGACCAAAGGCTGTAAGTGCCGGTCTAACCAAGTACTAATGTGATCATAAATGGACCCTATTCCTGCTATGATGGGACGGAAAGGGGGAGGAAAACCCTCCTTGTGGACTTTCGGGAGGGCGTGAAAAATGGGTGTTTTGGGATACTTAACACTCATACTATCTCTTTGTCTATCTGTAAGAACCTCCATAGCTACCCCTTCCTCCAAGAGCTTATTAACCTTACCAGAGAAAAACCCCCTTGCTACTCATAGAGGGGGAGATTTTAGGTCCCCAAAAAACTTATGGGGACATCGGGGTCGTCCACGCCAAAGAAACACACGAGGAGGGCGGGGAGGAAACATAGGACGCTTTACTCCGAGATATCAGACCAGAAACATGTCCTCAATACCACCTCAATATTAGAAGGAGCTGGGGCTATACCAACTATTACCCCTATGAACCGTACTGATGATGATTTTTCTGTGCTCAATTTGTCCGCTTGTATTTTGACTGAAGATCAGATTAGAGTGTTAAGCCGGGGCCTTAGTTTTGTACCTACCACCAATTTTAATCTTTATAATACCATTAAAGATGTTAACAAATTCATTAGATTACTTACTGTCAAAAAACATTTTTCCACAAGCACACCAGATGAATTGGAAGGGGACAGTTGTAGTAGATCTACTTATTATTTCCCCAGAGGATTGAGTTTTGCGGAGCAGAACTCTGTCCTCTTGCTGGAAAGTTTGAATGACAACCAAGCACAGAATAGGAACATAACAACCAAAGATGTCAATTTGCAATATATAAAAAATTGTGATTTTTATCCCATCAATTCCAGGGTCTCCGCTATGGAGGACTTTCAGTCCTTAGTGGAAAAGGAACTTCGAGATCTGCACTTAAGGAGTGGAGACAAGAGAAATAATATGACCAAAATGGAAACGAATGCTCTCAGGGATATTCAACAAAATTCACAATTGGTGGTTTGTGCTTCGGACAAGGGGGGGTCTGTGGTTATTCTAGATAAGGGTTTATACCTCAGAGAAGTAAACAAGATGTTGGATGACAATAGAGTATATAAAAAATTGGCCCAGGATCCCACAAATATTTTCTCTGGTAAGGTTAATAAGCTCTTGGAGGAAGGGGTAGCTATGGAGGTTCTTACGGATAGACAAAGAGATAGTATGAGTGTTAAATATCCCAAAACACACATTTTTCATGTCCTCCCGAAAGTCCACAAGGGGGTTTTTCCTCCCCCTTTCCATCCCATCATAGCAGGAATAGGGTCCATTTATGAGCACATTAGTACTTGGTTAGACCGGCACTTACAGCCTTTGGTCTTTCGTTCACCAAGTTATTTGAAAGACTCTAGGGAAGTCCTCAAATGTATGGATGGTATCATTTGGAAGCCGCAGTACCAGTGGGTCTCATGCGACATAGTTGCCCTATATACATCAATACCACACACTTTGGCACTACATGCCTTATCCCACTTTCTTAACAAATACACGGAATATGGTGACTCCCTTAATCAATATATCTTTTTGGTGACAGAATTTTTGTTAGGACATAATTTCTTTATGTTCAATGGCTCATACTATTTACAGATCCAGGGATGCCCAATGGGCTCGTGTTTTTCGCCTTCACTAGCTAACATTTTTGTATCGTACTGGGAGGAGAGATACATATATTCCACCAATAACATCTTTTCTGATGATATTTTTTGGTATGGGAGGTATATAGATGATACCCTGTTAGTATGGCAGGGTTCATCTACCTCCATACCAAAATTTGTGGAATATATCAACACAATTCAAGATAATCTGGTTTTTACTTTTGAGATGCAGAAAAGTGAAATACATTTCCTGGATTTAAAATTGATAGGAGATCCGGTTGCTGGTAAAGTTTATAGTACCACCTATAGGAAAGAAATTTCAGGAAATGGCATCTTGCATGCCTCCAGCTGCCACCCCCCACATGTCATAAATAATCTTCCGGTGGGAGATTTTATTAGTTACAAGAGGAATTGCAGTGAAGTGGTTAATTATGATCAGGAGAAGAAAACAATTATTAATAGGCTCAGAAGTAGGGTTATAAGAAGAGGTACAATCCATAGAGCTTTAGGTATCGCTGAAAAAAAGGATAGGAATGAACTTATCTTTTCTTCCAAAAATAAGAATAAAAATATGCGCTCAGAAGAATCAAATGTATATTTTATGACACAGTACAGCAGCCAATATCAGGACATAGTAGATACTGTACGGAAGAATCTTCCTATACTTCTGACTGACCAGGAATTGCGGGATATACTTAAGAACGGATGTAAGTTTATATCCACGAGACCACGTACGTTAGGGAATATGATCTCTACTAGCATGTTTATTTCATCTCCGAAATCTAGAAGACACACATGGATAGACTTCAAGGGGTCCTTTAAATGTGGCATAAGCAGATGCATTCTCTGCAAATTTATGGTAAACTCAGACACCTTTACATCTGGCGTTACGGGCAAGCAGTATAAGGTTCAGAATTTTCTTAATTGCCGCTGTTTATATGTGGTCTATCTGATATGGTGCGATATATGTGGCATGCAGTATGTAGGCTGTACCACTAGGAATTTATATATACGCATCAGAGAGCATATTCATGATTCCAAACAGATTAGTCTCCGCAAAATTTCAGGGGCAGCCAAGCATTTTTAGAAGTTCACCAGGGCAATTTAACATCATTTAAAGTTCAGGCTATAGAACAGGTTAACAGACCTATGAGAGGAGGGGATTGGAGAAAGGCCCTTATGAATAGGGAAGCATACTGAATTTTAACCCTTGACACTAGGTTTCCCCGGGGTCTGAATCTTAAATCAGATGTTATGTATATTTATTAGTTATTTACTGTTTTTGCATTAAATATGTTGTGTGTTCTCTATGCTCCAATGGTATTTAAGTTTGTTGTATATATATATTTTTTTTTTTCTATGTCAATCTATGTGATAATACATGTGCATATATTTGATGTTGATATGTGAACATAAGGAGCATTCAATTTCGTCTTTACCATTGAAGGTTAATTATTCAGGTGTGCTACCTAGATTGACCCGGGAAACTAGCTATATGAGGAAGCTTTTTAGATGTGTGTGTTAGTTACGAATAAGGGCCATTTACTGAGCCTGAAATGCGTAAACTTTTTCATCTTGCAATGATTTTATAAGTCTTTTTACAAGTTTTCTAATAAAGAGAGTTTTGATTTTTGTCACTACGCCTCCGAGGAATCTTCTATATGAGTGCCGGGATTGCTTATATCTTACTTCAAACAATTGAAGGAAACAATGCAGACAGATGCAAGCAGGCCATGGTCAAAAGTAGAAACCAATCTTTTTTTTATGGAATGACAAAAAATATACAACAACTGTCTGGAATATTTTTCCAACTCCTAAGAAGTGGATTATAGACAGGACACAAGGGCAAGAACAGTTATTTAAAAACTCAAACCCATTTTACCAGGTATTGCAGTCCAGATATTATCCATATAAAACAAACAAGGAGGCATCAGCACATCCTATCCTATTTGTTCAGGTTCACCATATCATTATATATTATGCACTAAAGAAATGTGTGATGTGGCAGGTAGTGGATCCGCTGCATCACCACGAGAGATGACTATAATCATGCCTGGAAGTGGAGTCAAAGGAGCCCCCGATATTCACCAGAGCCCAATGCAAGGCAGGATTGACTTGGGGAATTCCCAGGTCGTTCCCCCTGATGTGTATGCTCACAGTGACAGCTGAGGAGCCAACAAGGTACAAAAAGAGCATTCAGAGGCGTAGACAGGTCACAGGCAAGGAGGTCAAGGCAGGCGGCAGGCAGAAAGTAGTCGGAAATCTATAAGTAGAGAATACCAGAGAATACAAAACACAGGCAAAACACAGGAGTAGGTACACCCACAATCTGGCAGGGAAAACATAGTGACCTAGTTGGTAACACCGAAAAAAGACAGATGTCTATCCAGTTCAGCCTATTGTGCTAAAGTGTTGATCCACAGGAAGGCAAAAACCCCCATGAGGTAGAAGCCGTGTCCTCATTTTAGGGAAAAAAAATCCTTCCAGACTCCAATCTGACAATCAGAATAAATCCCTGGATCAACGACCCTTCTCCAAAATCCTAGTCACTATAATTTTTTATATTATTACTCTCGAGAAATGCATCCAGACACTTTTGAACTTTGTTAGTGAATTCACCATGACAAGTTCCTCTGCCAGAAAGTTCCACAGTCTCACTGCTCTTACAGTAAAGAATCCCCTTCTATTTTTATGTAGAAACGTTCTTTCTTCTTGATGTAGAGGATGCCTCCTTGTTCCAGAGACAGTCCTGGGTATAAATAGATCTTGGAAGAGATATCTATATTGACCTTTGATATATTTATACATATTTATTATGTCCCTGAAGCTGTGTTTTCTCTAAACTAAATAACCATAATCTTGCTAATCTTTCTGGGTATTACAGTCCACCCAGTCCTTTTATTATTTTTGTTGCCCGCCTTTGTACCGGTTTAAGCTCTACAATGTCTTTCCTGTGCACTAGCGTCCAAAACAGTACATTAGTGTCCAAAACTGTATTCCATGTGTGGTCTAATCAGTGACTTGTAAAATGGTAGATTGATGTTCTCATCATGTGCCTCAATGCCCCTTTTAATACTCTCCATGATTCTATTTGCCTTGGCAGCCACTGCCTGACACTGGCTGCTACAATTAAGTTTACTGTCCACCAAGATTCCCAAGTAATTCTCCATGTCACTTTTTCCAGCATTTTTCCATTTAACAAGTAATCATGGATCGAATGTTCCTTCCCATGTGCATAACCTTGCATTTATCTGTCTTAAACATCATGTCATTTCTCTGCCCAGTCCTCCAACTTATCCAGATCCCTTTGTAATAAAATATTATCCTCTATTTTGTTGATTACTTTATAGAGCTTAGTATCGTCTGCACACATTGATATTCTACATTAATGGATATATTAATGGATATATTATAGAGGATAAGGCCCAATACTGACTCCTGTGGTACCCCAATAGTAAAAGGAATCCAATTTGAGTATGTATCATTAATCTCCACCATTTGCTTTTTATCACTGAGTCAAGTTACTTACCCACTTGCAAGCATGTCCCTCCAGTCCAAGCATTTTACTTACCAACCTTTTACTGTTTGTGGCACAATATGAAATGCCTTAGAAAAATCTAGATATATGACATACAACATCTCAACATGATCCAGTCTAGAACTAATCTAGGGGGAGGTGACAAAATAAATGTGCAAGGTGATTGGTGGTCAGAGGTGCATCCTTTAAATCTTAAAGATCCAGCGCGCACATACTTGTCCCCTAAGGCCATGAGCATAGTACGGAAGAAGAGCAGGAGGGGGAGGGGTGAGTGCTGGACTGAGCGTCAGCGGCAGGTAACACAAGGGTATCTGTGGTCTGGAGCAGGCATCGGGGCGCGCATTGTGACAAAAGGATGAAGCAATGTATTTTATGATGTGGATAGCCTCCAGGGTCTTACTAGTTGTGTCTTGGCACTAATGTAATACTAGAACTTATTGGTTGTAGTTCACCAGTATAATAGTAGATAATATCTCTATACCATAAAATGTCTGGTACTGACCACTGAGGGTAGAAGCATCTAGAAGAAGAATAATGCCCATCCATTATATTTGGTTACTTGAAGATGTATTAATCTTAATGAGCTGCAGAAAGTGCCAGGGATGTTTTGCTGCAATTTGATTTCCCCTTATTTATGATCCCAGGTAAATCTGCATTGCAGATTGCCTTGTATTTGTAAAGAGCTCTAATATCAAACTGTGATATTTCTATTAGGTAAGCAAAAATAAAAGAAGCAGTGTACCTTAATATGTTCCTGTAAATTACAACAACTGTCACTGTGTTGCTGCGGATACATAGCCAGAATGAAAAATGCTAATATTTCAAGGATTTTTCTAATATATTCATAAGAAAACTCAGCTGTTTAGATGCTGAACAGAAAATAATAATTACACCGATGTATTATGGATGTCTTCTAAGCCCACAATTAGATATTTGCATATTACCCATGGAAAGTACTCTTCTTATAATGAACTGTGAACAAATATGTCACCGTAGGCACCACATCCATTGGAAGCTACGGCTATAGCAGAGTCTGGCTTGACGGTGGTATCACAGCTTACTTTATTATCTGTTCTTACATCACAAACAAAGCCATTGAAAATAAAAAGTTGAGAGAACAAACTGTGATATCACAGCAAGGAAAGTTATGTCAAGTTAATACTTGCTACATCTGTACACTGATATCGTATATCGGGCCAGGGAAAGAGATTTTGGAGTCCTAGGTAAGTAGGGCCAATGGCGCCCCCCTACTTTCACTTAAAAAATTCAAATGCCTGGCCCTAGTCTGATATACGCCTTCCCCGATTGCGCTAACACAACAGTGCTAATACCAGGGTCTAGTAGAATGTATTTATATCAAATAATATATTGTAAATACAGGAATCCATACAAAGGCAATGTTGTATGGATGATACCTTTAAATAACGGTCATAGTTACTAGCGATGGGCGAATTTCTCAAAAATTCGATTCGGTCACTTCGACGAATTTTCCGACAAAATTCGTTTCGTTCCAAATTACTTCGGCACGAATCGCGTTAAAAAGCAGCTATTTCCAGGCTGCACAGAGCCTGCAGGGTGCTGTAGAACGTTGTGCCATGCTTAAATATGCAGAGGGAGCTTGGTTTGGTCTTCATACAATGTTGTGTTTAGTATGACACACAGATGACTGCCGTCACTCTTAGAATAGCTTCACTATAAAATTCCCTGGGCACTTAAGAGGGCAAAATTTACCAAAAAACTCAAGCGGGAATGTAGCCTGATAAAGTCATGCCAGCGAAAGCTGGAAAAAAACAAGCTGAGAGCTCAGGTGGCAACATTAGTGACAGAGTGTGGAGGTGACGGCGGCAGCCACAGCAGCATGAGGTCAGGCAGTGGCACAATGACATTCTGGAGGGGGCAAAACAGAGAAGCCACAGAGTGGCACAACGACTGATAGCGGAGGTCACGGTGGCAGCAGTATGAGGTCAGGCAGTGGCCAATGAGGAA
>JAODAL010039212.1:0-38248 GCA_025379985.1 Phyllomedusa bahiana
TGGGAAGGTGACATTTATCGAAAAATTGCTGGAATGCCTGTTCCCTCTCTCCCAGGGCGGGTGACAAGGGTTCAGGGAAGGAGTACAATTTTGAGAAATATCTATGAAATAGTTTTGCCGCTCCCTCTGGATCGTGGGTAATATGGCCTGTATTGGATTTTAAGGCATGGGGTTGTCTGCGTAGGGTGTCCGCTCTGAGTTGTTTGGTCAACAGAGAATGGGCTCTGTTGCCCTTTTTGTAGTAACGCTGGCTAGAAAAAACAGAAGTTTCTCTGTTTTCCCGATCGCCAGAGTCTTGAGTTGAGACCTTAAGTCTAATATCTTTCTTAGCTTGGCTTTGGTCGGGCGTGAGCCCAGAGATGACTCCAGCACAGTTAATTGAGATTGCACCTGTTCCACTCGTAGTTTTGCATCCCATTTAAGCCTTGAGCCAATGGCGATACAATTACCCCTGATAACGGCTTTGTGAGCCTCCCATAGCATAAATGGGGATGAAACGGATCCATTATTATTAGCAAAATATTCCGTTAAGTGGGTCCTAAGTTGTTAGCGTGTATGAGGGTTTTTAATTAAGTACTCATTGAGTCTCCAGTGACATCTGCGGATGTGGTTGTAGTCAGAGCGAAAGGATTCTGTTATAGGAGCATGGTCTGACCAGGTGATATGCCCGATATCCGCCGTTGCCAAGCGTCTCATGCAGGTATATTCCCTAGAAAATAATCAATTCTGGAATGTGATTTGTGTGGAGGGGAAAAGAAGGTATAACTGCGTTCTGTGCGGTGAACAATTTTCCACAAGTCGAATAGTCCAAAACGCCTGATCAATTTTCTAAATTGTTTAGAGAGTCTATCTTGGGTAGAGTCAGGTTGGTTACGACATAGGTGGAGCCTATCAAAATGCTCAGAAAAAGCCAAATTAAAGTCCCCCCCCTATTAATAGCATAGACGAGGATGAGCGCTGCAATTTGAGGAGAACCCTCTTGAGGAACCGCAACTGAGACTGGTTTGGGGCATATATATTACAGATGGTGATCGGAGCCCCCATGTATAACCCCTGTAGGATGATAAATCTGCCCTGATCATCTAATGTAGATTTGGTAGTTTGGAACGGACAGGTCGCCGAGAGCATAATAGCCACTCCTGCTCTTTTTCGTTCTTGGGATGCAATATAAGAGACCGGGTAGTACTTTTTGAAGAAATTAAGGTTACCTGATTTATTGAAATGGGTTTCTTGAAGAAACACAATCTCCGCCTTAGTAGTTTTAAGTTCAGTTAGGAGGAGTCTATGTTTTTGCATTGAATTGAGGCCCTTGACATTAAGGGAGACAAAGGTAACCATTATAAAAATGGAAAAGATATCCCGCTGCGGGTACTAGACCCTTGATGAAAAAAAGGCGCTGGCTCTCTGGGGATTTGGGGGAGGGAAAAACGAGAAGGGAGGGGTGTACACAATAGACTGAGCTCAGTAGCTCTTGTAGAACCTGAACAAACTGGTATGCACCAGAGTCATAGCTCCGGTTAGGGGAAAACAGAGCTGGAGATAGAAGCAAATCGCTCTCATCGATGGGGTAGACCATCCGCCTCTTACCCATCGAATTTGTCCCCCATGTGGGGTAACACGTGAACCGAGAAAAAACACCAACTAGTGGCCCAACGAGACCAGTATTATGTCGCTAGTAGAAATAGCTAGTAATTACAAACAATTCTCAACGAGGCGGGGGAGCGGGGAAGAGAAAGAGAATGAGGGTAGGAAAAAAGCATGTTGTAAGGATATCTCCACCCCGCCTCACCACCCCCGTATACAACCAAAAGCAGGCAATGTTTTTTACATTTTTAACTTTTCACGATACTAATTACAAAGATAACACATCAAAGACCTTCAGCGATCAATTACAGCAACAAACCAGATGTTCTCTACCGCTGCCATCAGGTGGGTGAAGAAGGACCCTGGCTTGTAGAGGATCTCCCTGAGGTCTTCAATGGTTGGTTTCTCTTTGTAGTGCTGGCAGGTTTCCAGATAGCTGGAAGGGTCTCCACCTCCCAATCTGGTAAGTCAGGGACAGGGACATCCAGTGTTGAACAGAATTGTCGAAGGTCTCCATGAGATCTCAAGGTCGAGGATCTACCCCCTCTGGAGGCAGTCAACATAAAGGGATACCCCCATTTATATTTAATGTTATTTTGCGTCAGGAAATCCAGTAGGGGTTTTAGGCATCGTCTTTTATATAAAGTAATCCAGGATAAGTCTTGAAAAATTTGGATTTGGGTCCCCTCATACTCAATTACTTTCTGGGTTCTGGCAGCTTTCATAATGCGTTCTTTTAACTGGAACTCATGAAGGCAGCATATCACATCTCTAGGAATAGTGGTGGAGGCCCTAGGTTTAAGTGCACGATGGGCTCGGTCCAGCTTGATCTCATGAGTATCCGGCTCCCCTATAATGGCGTTAAATATAGTAGAGAGGATTGAGGGCAGGTCTTCTGACTCTTTAGACTCTGGAATGCCTCTGACCCTTATGTTGCATCTTCTTCCTCTGTTATCTAAGTCTTCCAGGTGTCTAGTCGTTTCTCGTAAGATAGCTGTTTGCATGGAAACATGGGATTGTAAATCCGACATGGAACGCCGAGTGGCATCGTGTGCCTCCTCTAAGTTGTCCACTCTCCCTGCTATGCATTTCAGATCTGATCGGATTGCCGCAATTCCCGTCTTGCATGCTTCCTTGACCTCTTTCACCAGAGATTTGAAATCATGTTTAGTGGGAATGTGGCACAGGTATGCCCTAATGTCTGAAGGGAGCGATACTGAAGCCTGGGCTTGATCCTGAGCTTCTAGCAAGGATTCAGAGGATGACGCCCATTCCGCCGCTTTTAGGCGGCGTGATCTAGGAGGAGAATCAGCGTCCATACTGTCTTCTATAGGATCGGACCAAGATGGGGGTAAAGAGCTCGCAGGACCCAGATCCTGTTTTGGGTTGCCTGGGGTCCGGTTTTTGGATGAGCTGCTAGATCGCAACATATCTTTATCAATGGTCAAGAGGCTAGTCTCCTGGGTACAAGCAGGGCCCAGAAAGTCGAATTCTTCTGAGTTGCTACCTTTAGAATGGAAGTCCCTGGGTGATGCAACCAGTGTATGGTGTAAAGCGGGGGACTGGGATACCTCTTGGGCAGGGGGCACTGAAGGTGTAGCTGATTGAGTCCCTCTAGCCCCTAGGCAGTGTGGGCCACTATTTGTTGTTAATTTTGCTGAACTTGTTCGTTTAAGTCCCAGGACAGGTCCCTTGCCAGGGGTGAGGGGCCTAGTGATGTATCTTTGAAGGGAGAGTTCTTTCCCTGCAGGCCCCCTATTTCTGATTTGGATCTCTGAGGCTAAGGCTTAGCCAGACTGTGCTTTTTATAAAGAGGTTAAATGATCGCGCTTACCGCGAGTTCCGATGCCTGGTCGTACCTCGCGGTAGTTGCAGGTCTGGCTACGCCGTGTGTTTGCAGGTCCCGGGCATCAGGGTCGCGTTGTAGCTCACGGCTGTATCTGCGGCTTTGTTTCCTCTTTCGCGCCTTCCCGCCGTCAGTCACTGCGCTCTTTCCCCTGCAGACTCAGGCCCCCGCTCTCTTCCTTCCCGCCGTCAGTCACTCCGCTCTTTCCCCTGCAGCCTCAGGCCCCCGCTCTCTTCCTTCCCGCCGTCAGTCACTCCGCTCTTTCCCCTGCAGCCTCAGGCCCCCGCTCTCTTCCGTCCCGCCGTTTCTACTTCGGGCGCTGTAAGTCACCGTCTGCAGCTCGCTCCTCACCCAAACTTCTCCTGCAGGTGCACGACGTGACCCTATATCTCCTCCACCGCTTTGGAATGTCTTCAGTCCAGGTATTCGCTGTTGCAGCCCCCTACATGAGCGACTGGTCTCTGGAGAGATGAAGCTAAGCGGCCATCTTAGTCAGCGTCCGGACACGCCCCCCTCATGAACTTTTAATATATTTTAACATTTTAGATATTTTTAAAACAAACTTTTTTACTTGTATTTTTAGTCCCTTTGGGGTACTTAATCACTTGGGGGGACGTGGTCACTTGTACACTGTTCTGCCATACTAATATATTGCAGAATAAAGTACAATTATGGCTCTTCTAAAATATCGGGCTTCAAGGAGGATGTAATAGGAGCAGTAAGATAGCAGGCCTGGCAGTCTCTGTTAGGCACCAGCTCTCATGACAACCAGTAGCAGTGCTACTCCATTCTCCAATAACTTAGAGGCCACAGTCACATAGACTGTGGCATTTAAATGGTTAAAAAGGTAGGACTAGAGTCACCTCCAATGTGGGTGCTAGCGGCACGTGCTGGCTGTGGCTAAAGGGGTTTTGTCATCACAAACATTTATATCGATCATCAATGTCAGATAAGTATGGGCACCACTTCTGGGACTTGCGCCTATCTTGCGAATGGGCCCCTGAAACCTCCCACTCTAGATGGAGACGTGGCCGCGCTTGCGCACAACTCTCCATTCGTTTCAATGGCATATGCCATCAATGGTTGTGATGGAAAACCGCTTACCTGGCACGTGCTGCGAATGGAGCGGACTCCCTTTCCACGTCCTGACAGTTATGTCAATATGGAGTTATTTTTAAAAGGAATCTATTGCTTTTTTTTTTTTTTTTTTTTAAATTATTTATGACCAAAGACTGATACATATTCTTTATCTTTTCTGTTTTTATTTCTGTATTATGATTATGGGGCAGCCATCTTGTGTGAGCGGTTTTTAACAGCTACATGGACGTAGGAACCTGTGAACAGGAGCAGACCCATTGACTTCTATAGGAGAGTTTCCTGGGCATGCTCAGTGAGCAGCAGCTTCATGCACATAGGAGCCTGTGAACAGGAGCAGACCCATTGACTTCTATAGGAGAGTTTTCTAGGCTCTGTGACCTGGGAAGAAGTCAGTGTCCAGGGAAAGGGGAGCTGTGACACTTCCTACTGTGACATGGGGATCCTGTGTTATCTATACACAACCAAAAATTCTTAAAACATGCGTTTACCATAAAAACAGGAGTTACACAATAGGTCACTTTTGTAGAACACATTCCCTTTAGGCTATTTTTGGAGAATTGGACACCTTTTTAATTTCTGGTGTTGTTAACTACGACCTTCACCGACCAAGCGTGAACAACCAATGACCAAGCCATTCCAAAAACAGCCGCCTGAAATTCGTATGATCGCCCCAGAACCCAACCGTGAGCTAAGCCGAGTGGACGTTTGTCCAAGCCTTTATCGACAATGACATGCCGTAGCTGTATGGCCATGTAAATTTCGATCCATAAAGCAGTGTTCAATATAGAACTGCAAAAATCCAGAAAAGGGGGTAGATCCGTCGATATATTACATTTTAGGCCCGATCCCTAAAGCGTTGTCCCATCTTGCACTTTGATACCCGAAGTACAGGGTACTACTTTGATAGCCGTAGTACATGAAAGTCTGATGGGTGCAAACCCCACCTCTGGGACCTGCACCTAACTCGGGACCGGACCCTTGAAACCTCCTGTTCTAGATGAAGTGTCCGAGCTTGTGCACTACTCTCTTAATTTCAATGGGAGTTCCTAGGACAGTTACTGCAACCACTCACCTGTACGAGAAACGCTCATTGAAATGAAGAGTCGTGAAATTTTTATTGTAGATTTGCTGCAGAAAAAATTTGGAACAAATCTGAACTTTGTATATCTTAAAAGGAAATTGTCCCCAAAACACCTGTTAGGGTATGTTCTCACGGCTTATTTTCAGGCGTAATTGCGGGCGTATTTCACCGTGTATTGCGCTTAATACACGGCGACATGCGCACCGCAATTACAGTAATCCATAGCTCTCAGAGAACTATGGATTAAGCCTCGTCCAATACGATAAGTGACATGTCAATTACTTGTGGCGATAACGCACCGCAAGTAATGCATGTCAATGGGGGCCCCCCCCCGGTGCTTTGGGATTACACGCTAATAAGCGCAACTCCCAAAACACCCGGTGTATTGCGGCGCGTACTGTATGCACCGCAATTACGCCGGGTGAACCTAGCCTTATGGTGGTAAAAATGCTCAGTGACTGCAGTTGTGCTGCCCAAAGGGACAAGAGGTTTCCCAAAAACATCTTTTACCCATCCTCTTATTTTCTTTGGTGCAAAATTGCCGATTAAAACCAGTCTCCCGTTTAATGTATACAGCAAATAAGCAGCTCTATGTCTATAAAACCTGTAACATAAAAAATGTAATGTTCTGCTGGCTCACCTTCCAGCCATCAGTCTCCTCCTGCAGCGCTCCGGCCAGTGGCCCCATGCATGCTCCAGACCCGGACCCCTTGTGGAGTAAATGCCCCACACCTCAGGCAACACTACAGTGCCCTAGTCTTGTCAACTCCTCAACGACCCTGCTAGATTTTGATTTTTGCTCTTCGTTTTTTTTCCTTCCTGCCTCCCAGGAGCCATTAGGCTATGTCTACACAGCACTGGTCTCTGTTCAGATTTTTGGGCGGATTCAGAACCAAGAATCTGCAGAAAATCCAACTGTAACCTGTGCCCATAGACCACAATAGAAAATCCGTGCTGTAGTCTACTGTCAGATTTGTAAACCGTCAGTTTATAGAGCATGTTCTATCTTCTGGCGGATTTCTGTACAGTCAATGTACTAGGCCGACGGCAAATCCGACGGCGTTTTTTTTGTGCAAGGCCGTGGTACAGCGATGTTAAAATACCGATTTTCAACGGTATTTTAACATTAGCTGTAGTAGACATAGCCTGTTTTATTCATCATCTACAAAGTAGTATGAGGCTTTTTTTTTTTCGGGACAAGATTTACTTTTTAATGGTGCCATTGAACATATCATACAATTTACTGGGAAACAAAAAAAAAAAAAAAAAATAATTTGGAGTCCATGTGACTTTTTGGACCTATTTTAGGCTAGGTTCACACAGCTAATTGCAGGGCGTACAGTACGCCCCGCAATTACGCCGGGTGTTTGGGCGCTAGCGCCGATCGGCGCATACTCCCGCGATGCGGGGTGGGGGCAGTAGTCCGCCGGCCCCATAGACTGTCATTACTCGCGGCGCATATGCACCATGAATAAATGACGTCAATTACCTCGCCGCTCGTACCATACGATCGGATCGTATACGCGGGGAGAGGAGGCATAATCCATAGTTCTCTATGAGAACTGTGGATTACCGTAATGATTGGGGCGCATTTCGCCCGTATTAGAGCGCAGTACGCTCTCAATACGTGGCGAAATGCGCCCCAAAATACGCCGTGCGAACATAGCCCTATTCTACTTTACTGGGAGGCGGGGTTTTTTTTCCACACCATTCACTGGGATAAATGACATGCTCTTGGGTTAGTTTGGACTTTTATAGATGTGGCGATGCCAATTTTCTTTTCCTTTTATATGGCAAGACTTTTTTTGGGGGGGAAGTTTTAGTTTTTTTTTTTTTATTACAGTAACAGTCGCCATAAGGAACTTTAACATGTGATCAGTTGTACTTTATACTATAGTATTGATGTACTGCAGTATATAGACATCTTGTTAATTTCCTATTAGATTCTATTATAGGAGTACAAACATGTCAGCTTTGGAGGCTTTCATTAGGCCCCTGTCGGCCATGGCGCTGCAGGGACTACAAAGGACCGCGGACCCGTATGCTAATGATTTAGACCTCATGGTTGCATTTACGTTGTACTGGCCAGAACTTGAGCCGTCACTGATCCTGGTTGCTAGCGGCTGTTGCTGGCGTTCATCAGCCAGCACCAGCAGGGTATGTAACAGGCTTAGCGCGTGAGCCTACTGTATACCTCCTTAATGCTGCTGTGCCATAAGTATACAGCACAGCGTTAAAGGGGTTGTCTCACTACATTGATTCATCTCACCTCAGTCCTGTTTTCTCGGTTTCATTTTGAATTCAGGGGCGTGTTTACTGGCTTCTACTAGGCTGCAGTAGAAGCCAGGTCTGTAGCTATAGCAACCAGTGCTGGCAGCCTATCAGGAGAGATCGAACAGTTGTGTAGCTATAGCAACCGGTGCTGGAAGCCTATCAGGAGAGATCGAACAGGTCTGTAGCTATAGCAACCAGCGCTGGCAGCCTATCAGGAGAGATCAAACAGGTCTGTAGCTATAGCGACCAGTGCTGGCAGCCTATCAGGAGAGATCGCATAGGTCTGTAGCTATAGCAACCTGAAGAGCTGATGAATCCCATACAAGAGGGGATATCTCAGAATAGGTAGGACACTGTGAATGGACATATATTGCAAAGGGACTTGTTTTTGCAAGATCTTTAACATAAAAAGCAGCAAGCCCTGTAGTGAGACAACCCCTTTAAGGGATTTAGGATCCTTCCCTGTCACATTGTGACTGATCATTAGATTCCTTTAGGTTCCAGACTGTGCTCATCCCTGCTCTGTTTGGCACTGACCCGGTTTGCACGTTTGACAATATCTTGTCAGATCTGAACTGTGCCCATTTTGACCCTTCTATTTTCCAACCACGATTCCTGCCCGCTGACAGCGTAGCAGGCCTCTAATATCTTCCTGCCAATTGTTGCTACCGAAGACGAATCTGAGGACAGCGACCTGGCGATTCCCTAAGGGTATATCCATACCTTTTGGCAGGCGATAGGGATGAAGAACTCACGATCTCTAAGGCTAGATTTACACGGGGTAATTTTTCTTAATAAATAAATAGTGCGCCGAGTGAACGGCAGCAGCAATCTGAAGGACAATCCTGGATTTCTGCCACACTTTGACTTCTTTCCTGATGCAAATGAGGGCTGATTCACATCTACGTTGGGGTATGTTCACACTGAGGATTTCGAGCTTGCCTGGATGCCGCTTCAAAATCCTTGTGGAAAACTGAAAGAAAACTATTGCCGCTGAAAATATGTTATAGCGTTTTTCGGAATAGACAAACAGTAAAAAAAACAAACAAAAAACAAAACCCCCAAAACTTTGAACATGCTCATGCTTTGGTGGCACTCCATGTGAAAAATCCATTGAAATTTACCACTGATGGCAATGTGACTGCTAAAATCCTCATGCAATAAGAGCCAAAAACACAATTGTATGGCCGGGTCCCCACGGCAGAGGACAAGTACCGGTCGGTTTATCCGACCGGTATTTGTCCTGTTTTCGGGCCGTGCACAAGGCCGCAGGGGGACGGCTTTTCTCCGCGATGAGCGGAGCAAAGCCCTCCCCCTTCACATGCACAGATTCCGTCCGAAAACCGGACGGAAGAATGTCACGTTGAAAAATTTTCGGGCGGCCCGCAGGCGGAAAAACCGTGCAGTGGGGACTGCTGCACGGGTTTTCCATAGGAGCCCGTTGTGCTCGTTTGCGGCTGGTTTTTCAGACGGTCTGCAAAACCGCAAACCGTCTGAAAAACCAGCTGCAAACCCGTGCCGTGGGGACACGCCCTTAGAGCAGGGGTGTCAAACTGCAGCCCTCCAGCTATTGGGAAACTACAACTCCCATCATGCATTTGTATAATCTAACAGCGGGAATGATGGGAGTTGTAGTTTCCCAACAGCTGGAGGGCCGCAGTTTGACACCTGTGCTTTAGAGTAAAGCATGTGGATTTTCACCTAGATCCATGTCCAAAACCAATAGGCATGAATGGGACTCTGACTGCAAACCGCCTGGAAAACCAAATCCGAATAAAATACCCAATAAAAACCTCATCGGATCGACTTGGATTTTAAACGGCAGAATCCACGTGTGAAGTTTCCTCTATCCTGTAAACGTAACCCCCCTGAACGGAACCTCAGATGCAGATATAAACCGGGCTTTAGTCCCATCCAGTAGAACATACCCACCTCCTTGCCCGATGCCTGGTCCATGCTGAATCCGCATGGAAAAGTGCTTTTAAACTTTTTTTTTTAATGCATCAACTGAGCGCTGGTGCATATTCCCAAACCACAATGCGTTTTTTTCCCCCGCATGCATTTTAAGGTGCATGGGACTGATTTGCTGGGGAAACCTTGCACAGCAAAAGCCCCAGGTAAAAATCTGCAACAGATGGTGCAGATGTTGTTGCAGATTTTACCCCATTCAACCAATGGGGTAAAAGCCGCAGTAAATCCACCGTAGAAACTGGTGCGCTGCAGCTTTCAAATTCTGCGCTGCAAGGCCAATTTCCACTGCATGGGACTTTTAAAATCCCATCTACATGGCTGGTACTGTAATCTGCTGTGAAATTTTTTAAATCCGCACAGTAAAATCCATTGCATGCACCTCAAAATGTACATGGGAAAAAAAAAAAAACCCTAGTCTTAGACCCTGCTCAGCAGTTTAGCCCAGCGCCAAATCTGTTAGGCTGCTTTCACATAGCGCAGTTTTGGTGCAGTTTTAATTACGCTCCAATTAAACCGCCTTTATTACCAGCAGCTTCTTTCACTTATCTAAACTGTTTGCAAAGTGAGTAATCAATAAGTGTGTTTTACCCTTAAAAGGACTTCAGACAGGGGTCATTGACGCCCTTTACTTAAAACCCATCTTTCGGAAAACCTTTTAGACAACTGAAAGAAACTTGCGGGTAAAAAGGGGGTGCTTTTCCCCAGGGGGCGTTTTGGTGCTTTTTTTGGGTGCATGAAGGACAGAAATTTAAAAGCTGTCCCAATGCTGCACAAAAATTCGTGAAAAAATCGCAGAAAAAATTTAGCTTTTTTTTCCCCTTTTTTTTTTGGTGCAGAAATTTTACAGTTTTTAAATTGCTGGTCCCTTCCTGCACAAAAAAATTTGCACAAAAAGCACCGTTTTGAAAGACCCAAAAAGGGGGTTTTAAATTTTGAGGGAAATTTTAAAACCCTGCCCAAAGGGACTGGCGTTGGCAAAAGCACCTTTAGCAACCCAAAAATCCCTCAATCCCAAAGCGGGAAAGTGGGATCAGACTAACAGTGATTTAAAGACCAAATGGGTTTAGAGGGCGGGCGAACACAAAGCGGTAGGAGGATTTCCAATAAAGACTTATTTGCAATATTTCTTTCATTTTAAATGCACTATTGCTAGAATAAGATTGGGTTCACAGTTAGGGCGACATGCCCCAGAAAAGAGGAATTTCCCACCCCATTTTTTAAGGGGCCCTTTAAATTTGTGTAAAATTTTTAAAACCTGTCAAAAATCTGGATGCGGTAGGCTTGTAGAGCATACTTTGCCCTAATTTAGACGTATACCAAAAAAAAAAGGCGCATAGCATATCATTGCTAGCATATTTGATGCTCCAACTTTAGGCGCATTCAAAAATGTCATGCCTGGCATAAATTGCACCTAGTTTTGGTGTACGACAGTTCATAAATATATAGAATATACTGTGAACAGTTTTTTGGTACAAAATACACCCCAAAAAAAAGGTTGGGTCCCTTTAAAGGGACATGTCCCCCCCTTGGGTTTTTTTTCTTTTCGGGTTTCCCCGGGTTTGGTGCATCGAGGGGCAGGGTGGTAGGGAAACCCCCAAAAAATCGGCGCCCTAGTCATTTAATTTTAAACCAAAAGTAGTCCTATTTGGACTAATTTTGCTCAATTTTCACGCGTTACAAAGCTTCTTGCCGGATCCTTTTACGCCGTTTTTGTCCCTCCCAGAAAACGGGTTTTGGGGGAAGTCCAGGGAAATTGGGAAAAAAAATTAGTTTTAAATAGGGTAGTTTGTTCTGTTAAAAGGGGCCCTTTTGGGGCCGGGTGAGGGCCCCGTTGCAGTACACGGTGCGGGGGTGCCCCCCCTAAATCCAATTTTAAGGGGGTCTTTTAAAACCCCCATCCCTTCGGGGTGTTAAAAACCAACTCCCAAACCCTGCCCACTGTTATAGATTAAAATTAAGGAAAGGGAGTTGTAGTTTCCCAACAGCTGGAGGGCCACAGTTTGAGGACCACCGCTCCAACGGATTTCCCGCAAATGTTGAGTGTTTTCATACCCTTTTTCTGCAAAACCCCAAAAGCTCAACCAATCCCCGGGGGGCGAGGCGGGAGTGTTAAGATTTAGATCACAAGGAGAAAGGTATAATATATATTTATACGGATATATATATATATATATAATTTTTAACCCGGTTTTTTTCACAATTTTAAGTCTAAGTTTTGTTTTAAAAGGAGACTGGCTTTTTTCCCCCCGGGGCATTAGTGAAACATTTTAAACCGTTTTTCCAGCACTGAACTCAAATTCAAGGGACAGGGTCACAAATACCTTTCTGCCTTTTTGTTTTTTTTTTTTTTGTTTTTTGTGGTATTTTTTTTTTTTCAACTTTTAAACAGTCCAAGGTGTGGACGTTACACATCTGTTAACAGGAAAATAGGCACTGAGGAGTTAGGTTACCTAAAAAACCAACGGAACATAAATAACACTTAAAAGGAGGGAAGGGGGGGGGGGTTTCAGGCCCAAAGGGAAGGTGCCTTGGGGGGAAAACCGGGAAAAACCCAAAGCCGGCTTCTTTTAATCACTCCTTAGTGAGAGGCTCAAAGCCCGGGGGGAGGGGGCGCTAGTCAGTGCTGTGCCAAACTTTTCTTTAAGGGGTAGTATGGGAAAATTTGAAGAACCTTTACACAACAGGGCCCTTTTTTTTCCAAAAATGTTAACAGTAAAAAAACCCTCCTTTTTTTGCCCCTAGAAACAAAAAAGAAACCCATTTTGCAACCAATCCCAGGGGACCCAAATAGGTCCCATTGCCCCCCAACTAGATCCCAAAAGCAACCAATCAGAGCTAATAAAAAACCAATTTAAAGGGTCAGCTTTCATTTCCCTTACTGCTCTCAAAAATGAAACCTGAGCTCTGAAATTGGGCGCTGTGGGGGTCTGATTTTGGGTTTCTATGAGCTCTGACTGGTTTGTATTTGGGGAAAAAAAAAGGGTTTTGGGTGAATGTTTCCCCAAAAGGCCCAAACCCAAACAGGGCCCCGGGTTTTATTTTTTTCGCACGGTATTAGGGTAAGTTCACACGACTTATTTTGCCACTTTTGCGCGCATTTCTTAACGCGGTAAATGCGGCCGAAAATTTAAAATTTTCATAGCTCTCAGAAAGCCTTCCCCCCCGGGCCGTACAATATATCGTATCGTACGCCGGGGAGAGTTTTGAATGTCAATTGTTCGCGGCGCTTTACGACCACTGAAAAAGCGCTAAATGGCGGCCAGCCCCCCCGTTTCGACCCAATCCAGTATGCGTGTGAACATACCCAAGGTAGTTCCAGGGTTTTGTAACCCGGGGAAACTACCGTAAATTCATCGCTCTCTATGAGACGAGAATTACCAAATTTCGGGGGCATTTTTGGGGTATTGCAGCGCAATTACGCCGTGTGAACATACTCTGAAGGTAAGTTCACACGGCCGATTTTGACACTGAATTTTTACTTTTCCCAAAACAGCATCAAAACCTTCCCGAAAGGCCCTCATTGCAGCGCTTTTCACCAAAATTTTTAGAGGTTTTTCCCAAACTTTTTTTTTTCGAAACACCCTAGGCTATTCCACCAAACACAGGTTTTGGGCGGGTTTTCCGGTTCCATTTAGAATCTGCTAAAAAAACCCCTGAAAACCCAAAGCGGTGTGGACCTAAAAGTCACAAGTACGGGTTTTTTCGAGGGTTTTTCCCAAACCTAAAACCTCCGGGAAAAATAAACCATGTTTGTTTAAATTTACCGATGCTTTTTATTCCTGAGCCCCAATGTAGAGGGGCCAACCCGGGGAAACCCAAAAACCGGCACAAAAATCTGGCAGCGCGGTCCAATGATGCCATCAAATTCTGGACACCATTTTCACTTTGCCGTGTGGACCTAGCCATACAAAAACCCAAAAGCCCGGGGAAAAAAACCCTAGGTTTGAAGCCTCATTGACTCCATGGGGATTTTCAGCGTTTTAAAACTTTTTACGAATTACACGACTTTTTCTTTTTCAGTATCCAAAACAGCGTCCAAAAAGGCGGGGGAAATATATTTTTTGAACTCAGGTGTTTGACTAGGCAGAAATAAAAATGAACGGGGGGCCTTTTTTGGAGGCTTTTCTGGGTGTGAAAAATGCTCTGAAAACAGTGCCAAAAGCAGCTGTGTGAACATACCCTTAGAAATGAAAGCAAGCCGTTTGGGTTGTAGGAAAAAAAAGTCTCACTGTGAGATGGGCTTTTTGCTGCCAAACGTAAGACTGTGTTTCCCTTACAACCAATCTAGCTAAAGCGACCAACCAGGCCCATACACCAAGCTAGCTTTTTTTTTCCAAAAACGTAAAGAAATAAAAGCGACTCCGATTGTTGCTATGAGTAACAGAGCCGGTTCAACTGTTAGCCCACATGACTGCGGCCTGACAAAAAACGGATTGGTTTGCCCAGCAAACCCAAACAAAAAACTATTTTTACACTGGGGAATTTCGGCGCGCATCTCGCATCGTATTTGCGCGCCGAAATTACTGTAATCTACAGTTCTCAGAGAACTATGGATTACGCCTCCTCTCCCTGATTGTATTGTACGCGCGGGGAGATAAGGGACATGTCAATTACTTGTGGCGAATACGTGCCGCAAGTAATGACAGTCTATGGGGCCAGCGGGCTGCCCCCCTCCTCCCCCGCGGGAGTACACGCGTATCAGCGCGACTCCCAAATCACCCGGCATAATTGCGGCCGTACTGGACACGCCGCATTTACGCCGTGTGAACATAGCCGTATACTGTTCTGGGAACATGAAAGCTGCGCTCTGATTGGTTGGAATGAGCTCTGACAGGTTACTATGGGCGCCGATTGGTCGCTTTGAGCGACAAGGACAGTCTTGCCGTTAAAGACTTGTTCACACGGCGTTTTTGGATCTGCAGCGCAATCGGATCCTAAACAAATCCAATACGTATCCAACATGCAGCTGTGTGTTTTGATGTGCGTTGGCTGCAGCAGGATCACACCCTATACTTTATTATAGGCTCCTGCTGCGTCTTTCGGACCAAGAATTGACATGTCAATTCTTGGAGCGGATCCGAAATACGCAATGAGACGCACATAGGCGATCACTCGTGTGAACGCCGATGCGAGTTTCAAAGTAAAAGCAATGTAAACCACACTGCACATTATTAGATAAGTGTTTGGGTCAGTTTAGGGTCCGACATCAGATCCAAACACGTATCTAAAACGTATGTTCACACGGACTCAACACGCTGTGTGAATAAACTCTAAGGCCCTGTTCACACGGCGGGTTTGGGCACGGGTTCAGCAGCGGTTCCTGCGGCCAAACCTCGCCGCAAACTCGCGTCTCCCGACGCGGGTTTGCGGCACGGGCACTGGGCGTGGTCTCGGCGTGGGTGGGGCTTAGCTTGGGGCGCGGCTTGCGGAGAGGGTTTACCCCCATACAAATTAATAGGCAGGGGGCAAACCACGCCGCCAGCCACGCAGACGCCCGCGGCAACACAGCGCGGCCGCCGCGCTGAGAACTCCCTATCAAGAATTGACAGGAGAGTTCTCACACACGCGCGGCAAGGCCGCGGCCAGACCCGCAGCGTGTGAATATTAATGCGGTTTCCAATAGGAAACCATGTTAATAAACTAGGTGCGATTTGGCAACGGTAACTGCGTTGGAACCCGCGGCCATAACCGTCGAGTGAACAGGGCCCAAGACAGTTTTCGTAAGTGAGGTCCAATGCAGGTGGCAATTTCATAATCTGAACCATCCGGGCATAAACGACTAGGGCTTGGTTCACACTGCGCTCGTGGCGGTGTTGTATTAGGTACCCCAACGGCTCACAAACATAGGGACAGTGCAAACAGTCACTTTCAGACCACATTATTTTGTCCGACGCATTAACCGCTTACGTACGAAAAACGGAGCAAACGTAGTGCAAGAGTGATGTTTTCACTGTTGTTCCCTATGGTGACGTCACAAGATCCTCAATCCTCATCGGGATCGTCAACTATAGACTTTGATGGCACACAGATAGGACATGCCGTCAATGTCCGATAGGTGCAGGTCCCACAACTGGGACTGTCGCTCGGCTGAACACAGAGCTCTCCTCGACTTCAATGGAAGAGTCCCAACCACCTCTCCGTTCAAAACGAAAGGTGGTCGGGGCTGGTTCTTGAAATAGGTGAGGGTCCCAGGGTTGGTGTCCGCACCTGACAGACATTGATGGCATTTCCTATCGATGAGTCTTCAAAGTCTATAGCGAGACAACCCCTTTTAACAGAGGTCCTGAAAAAAACAAAAAAAAAAAAAAAAAAAAAACAAGCGCAGTGTGAACCCAGCCTGTCGCTTGGGGCAGCCCATCATGACCTGCAAGAACTGGTTTAGGAAACAAGATGGCTGCTCCACCTTTATGTAGGCACCGAAAGCACCGTCAGTTAGCTCAAAAATAAAAAGGTCAACCCAGTCACGTTCAGCGGGGACTCCATCTTCACATGAAGCCAATTGGAGCAGAAGGGGCATGGTTTTGTTCTAATAATGGATAGGGGAGTCCTAGTTTTTGACACCCACCTCCCACTCCTTAAATACAGCGTGTATAGGTCATTTAAAAAAAAAAAATAAAGTATTGCCCCAATGCATCATAAAGCGGTTGTCTGAGAGATCTTAAAATCATGTTAGGACAATGCTGCCCTGAAGAAAAAAAAAACATAACTAAATCAGTGGCAGCAGCAGTCACGTCTCACTCCACCATAAGCAAACTGGAGGTGTTGGTCAGGGGGACAAATAAGAAAAAAAAAAAGTCCCGTTTTGTGCATGCAGCTCCTATGCAGACCCATGTGTCTCCATAGTTACAGACTACAAAACCAACTCCGAGTACTCCGATCCTCCTATTTTCCACCCGATTAGGCAAGGTCTACACAGAAAGTTTCCCCGTCGGATTTTCGGCAGCTTCAGTACTTTGAAACCTGCGAAAAGTCCAACGGAAAAACCTCCACATAGACTTTAATACACAAAACAACCTGTAGTCTACACAGGTCGTGGGTTTTTTTCTGCTCGTTTTTGAGCACTGCCGGTTTTAGAAACAGGTTGTAAAATCCGACGGAATCCAGAGGAAAATGTACTATTGAAGTCTATGTAAACCGCTGGACGGTTTTTCGGCGTGGTTTTTGGACAGTTCTGATGAAAAACTGTCGAGTTGTGTATACAAGGAATATGGATTTTGCATACATTAAAAACTGCCCAATAAAACATCCAAAAACCAACAAAAAACTAAAAACCACCCAAAAATCTTGTTGTAAACCCAGCTCCTTTGGAAAAAAAAAAAAAACTGAAAAAATACTCCAGTTCAAAGTGATTTTTTTAGGTTTTGGTTTTTGACAAGTTTTTTGTCCTATAATGCGAGACCGAGCCTTACTCTTGTATTTTCCGAGGAGGAAGTAAAATAATACAGGACTGCAGGATCAGAGAAATTTTTCTTTGTGGTCTGTAACCATGGAGACGAATACAGGCAGTCCCCGGGTTACAAATGGGATAGGGACTGTAGGTTTGTTCTGTAGTTGAATTTGTATGCAAGTCAGAACAAGTATAGTCATTAAATGTAACTCCAGCACAAAAGGTTTCTTTTTAGTTTTGGATAGTGCAGGGAAGGGTTTTTACATTTGTTTGTGTCTGTGCCCTTGTTAAGAAGATTTCACCTCATGCTGCTGTGGCATGCTGGCACTTGTTGTTCCACAGCTACTATCTGCTGTGGAACATGGAACTACAAGTGCCAGCATTCCCCATAAGTCTCCGTTTGTAACTAGGGGACAGAGGTAAGTCAGAACGGTGTAAGTCGGGGACTGTCTGTAGGAGTTTCTTTTTTTTAACTAAAAGTTTCTTTACATCTGATTTAGAAGAAATACTCGGGTCATTTTCCTGACTTATTTTTAGGATGCTGCTGCCCTCAAAAGAATATGTAACTGATCAGCAGCTGCAGCGGTGACCATCGGCTGAGCCGGAAGTAAACAGAAGCCTGGCGGAGACGGCAGAAAGCGGCAGCGCTGGAATTGGGTGAGAGGAGAACAAGCTTTTTATTTTTCCCAATTTAATTGTACCGTGTCAGAAATATACTAAAATAATTTATCAAAATAACCCAGACAACTCAACAAGATGTAAAAAAAAAAAAATTTGATAAAACAAAAAAAAAAACAAACCTTCCATTTTGTGCATACAGCTCTTGTAGCTCTCCATGATGGTTACAGACGGGTCCAACCCTGCCGTCTATTTTAGATCTGCTTTTGCTTCTATTTCCTGAAATGTAAGGGCATGTTCACACAGCTGATTTGGATGCCGTTTTTGCGCCCAAAGCAGTGTCCAAAAAGCTTCCAAAATGCCCTCAGTTAATTTTCATTGTTTCCTATGGAAAACTGAGTTGCTGTTCACACTACACATTTTTTGACGGGTTTCTATCCGCTTAAAAAAAAAAAAAAAAAAGTGTCATGTCAATTCTTAAAGCGTTTCCAACACTGAAAATCTCCATAGGAATCAATAGAGAGCTTCAAAACCTTGTCCAAAACTTTGCTGTGGTTGTGAGACGGTTCTTCAAAATTTTAAGAACTATAGGCTGGTCCAGAGAGAACCGCGCTGAGGTTTGGAAGCTCTCAAAAACCTCATCAAAACCTGCTATGAAGAAGCGTTTCAGACGAGGTTTGGTTGCGGTTTTGGATGCTGAAAATTCAGCATTCAAATCAGCCATGTGAACATGGCCTAAAAGGAGTACAAATAAAGAAGGACGGCAGGATAGCTCCAGGTTTGTTCCTAGTCTGTAATCACGGACATACACTCACCGGCCACTTTATTAGGTACACCTGTCCAACTGCTCGTTAACACTTAATTTCTAATCAGCCAATCACATGGCGGCAACCCAGTGCATTTAAGCATGTAGACATGGTCAAGACAATCTCCTGCAGTTTTAAACCGAGCATCAGTTTTGGGGAAGAAAGGTGATTTGAGTGCCTTTGAACTGGCATGGTTGTTGGTGCCAGAAGGGCTGGTCTGATATTTCAAAGTGCTGATCTCCTGGGATTTTCACGCACAACCATCTCTAGGGTTTACAAGAGAATGGTCCGAAAAAAAAAAAAAACATCCATGAGCGGCAGTCCTGTGGGCGGGAATGCCTTGTTGATGCCAGGGGTCAAAGGAGATGGGCAGACTGGTTCGATCTATAGAAAGGCAACAGTGACTCAATAGCCACCCGTTAAAAACCAAGGTAGGCAGAAGAGCATCTCTGAACGCACAGTACGGCGAACTTTGAGGCAGTTTGGGCTACAGCAGCAAAGACCACACCGGGTGCCACTCCTTTCAGCTAAGAACAGGAAACTGAGGCTCCAATTTGCCCAAGCTCATGGGAATTGGACAGTAGAAGATTGGAAAAACTTGCCTGGTCTGATGAGTCTCGATTTCTGCTGGGGACAATTTGGATGGTAGGGTCAGAATTTGGCGTCAACAACATGAAAGCATGGATCCATCCCGCCTTGTATCAACGGGTTTAGGCTGGTGGTGGTGGTGTCATGGTGTGGGGAATATTTCTTGCCATCTTTGGGGCCCCTTGGTACCAATGAGCATCGTTGCAACACCTTGTGGAATCTATGCCAGGAAGAATTGAGGCAGTTCTGAAGGCAAAAGGGGGTCCAACCCGTTACTAGCATGGTGTACCTAATAAAGTGGCTGGTGAGTGTACTTTGCACTGCATAGGAGCTGTATCCACAAAACGGTAGGATGATATTAGCAAAGTTGCTTCTTTATTTTCCCATTTTAGGCGACTTTTACATGCAATGCACATTTGCCATATGCACGGGGAAAACTTTTGGCACATACGTGAAAGGTATCCAAGGCTCCATTAACAAAATGGAGACTAAGCGAATGTCCCTTAGGCCTCTTTTTGGGCCAATCTACCCTATTTTTGTATGAAATAGCGCAGACTAATTTGTCCAGTAAAATACCTATATCGTGTGGTACAATTTTTTCTTTTGCCTTTATAGTGGCATCCGTCAAAGGTATGCTGGATCAAATGAAGATTATGTCCATCTGACTAAACAAGCAAAGATTATGCTCCTTAGGGAGACAAATGATTCACTCGATCAACGGCGGGGGACGCAACCTTCGCTTGGATCAACGGCGGGGGACGCAACCTTCGCTTGGATCAACGGCGGGGGACGCAACCTTCGCTTGGATCAACGGCGGGGGACGCAACCTTCGGCTTGATCAACGTCGAGGGGACCAACAGTTCGCTTGGATCAACGGCGGGGGACGCAACCTTCGCTTGGATCAACGGCGGGGGACGCAACCTTCGCTTGGATCAACGGCGGGGGACGTAACCTTCACTGGATCAATCGCGGGGGACGTAACCTTCACTGGATCAATTATGGAGGACGCACCCTTCACTTGATCCAATAGGCTTTGAGACACCCTCCTGATATATACCTCTGATGGGATCTGCAAAACAGCTTTTGATGCATTGGAGTAATACTTTTTTTTTTTTCTATACGTTTACATACCCTTAAGGAGAGGTGTGGTCAGTATCTTGGGGTAGGATGTAGCAGAGAGGACCCTTGTCCATTAAATAAATAGATTTCTCAATAGATTATCCGTTCTGCACAAATCTAATGTAGTGAAATATTGTGCCGTAAAAATAGATTCATACGGCAGTTTATGGATTCACTGGATCCATCAACAGCATTAACGTTTCCACCGTAACCTACCTCCTAATGGCTGCATAATTTATAACGAAAAGAGATGGGTGCAGGGGAAACTAAGGAGTTTGGAGCTAAGGAGTAACCTGCAAGGTGCTCATCTTTAACTGTGGCATTGAACTGTATGGAAGGGTAAAGTGGAACCTACAACAGTTGCGCCTCGGTTGCCCACCAGTGCCCAGTCCAATCACTATGCCGCTAGCTAAAACAGTTTTTATACAGTTACTTCCGGGTTCGGAGGCGCTTTGATTTCCTTGGACAGTCAACGCCCCCCACTATTTTCTTCCGTTTCCGGGGGGATTCATCCCTAGGGCCCGTTCCGGAGGGCCCTACGGCGCTGTCCATCACATCGCGCAGTTTGTGCTCTAATTCAGCGAGACGCACGTTCTGCTCGCCTATGATTTGGGTTTGTTCTAGAAGTTTCTGGTCCTGATCCTGAAGCTGTTTTTGTTGCTCTTGAACCTTGGTGCGAAGCTCGGACAACTCCCGCCTCAGCACGGTCAGGCCGGCTCCATTGGTTTTAACCTGCTGGACTAGTTTTGTCACCTCCTGCCTTGATGGGTTTTGCTTGGAGAAGAGCTGCATTGTACTTAAGGTAGTGGAAGGACCTGGAACTACATAGAGAAGAAGCCAAATCAAAAATCAGCACAATCGAACATCCCTTAGCTACCACAAAGCTGTCAGGGCATGCTGAGAGTTGTAGTCTTTATGTCCTACTATGCTCTGGCTAGGACAAATCAGCAAACCCACCAAATTTATCACACGGTACCTCAGGTGGATTACATATTTACTATTTTGGTCATAGGGCAAACAACTTTCAGTTCCAATCTATAAAGCACTAAAACTTTAACTTTATTAGTATAACACGTAACCTCTATACACACTATTTAAAAAACTATTTCGTAACCTCTCAAGTATCCCTTTCTAATTGTGAAGAATGCTCCTTTTCTATTATCAAGTCTGGAGGAACTCCACCTATTAACAGAGAACCTTATACTGTATATACATGATCTTACTAAACTCCATAAGGATCCAAACATCCCACTTGAGCACGTCATCCCTAAACTGATGGACAAAAACATAAAAGGCTTCCTTTCAAACCCTCTGCTCGGGTGATACTTCTAGAAAGAGGGAGGAAACACAAATTCAAAATGTCAGCAGACATTTTAAATTGAGATTTCCCACCTCTCTCTACTGTTTTACCCCTGCAGAGGTCTCACAAGGAAACCTTATATGATTATTCCATCAGATAGGGCTGACTGCCCAAGTATGAGGTTTGGGATCCGTTAAAGAGTAATAAATCAACAGTATATATAAGGCTCCCCTGTTAATAGGTGGTTTTCCCCCACAGACATTGATAATAGAAAAGGTGCATTCCGTTCAACACTTAGAAAGGGAAACAAAGAAGAGGTTAGAAATCAGTTTTTAAATAGTGTTCTCAAGGTAAGTGTTTACTACATAAAAAAATTAAGTTTTAGTGCTTTATAGATTGAGAACTGATAGAGTTTATAAGTTTGCTATGGCAAAATAAGTAAAATATGTCATTAAAAGTCTCCACTCCTTTGTTCTCTTCTGCTAGATTCTCAATTTTTTTTTGGAGACTATTTAATCCATAGTGATATGACCGATTAAAGGGATTGTCCTACATGGTCCACCCCTTTTCATGCACCATATGAGGTTATATAGAAGTCACAAAAGGTGGGTCCCCTACACAGGGCCGCCTCTATACCCCAGAGCTGAAAGCCTCTGCAAGTAGCATCCCCTGCTGTGATGCTTTTGAATGGCCACCGAGCCCTACTACCTTTTTTCGGTAGCCGATACAGAGAAATTACTTGCCCAGTGATCACCTGCGGAAGCTCCATTCTAAGAAGAGAGTCATAGAAGCAAGTTTCTCCTAACTTTTTTCAGTTGTAATGTTTGTTAAAGGGGTTTTCTCACCACAATGTTTGGCTATTAACATGTAGGGGAAGGTAAATGAAGACCATCACCAAATAACATTGCGTTCTGTGATTCGCTTTGTTCAGACAAGATAAGAGAAGAATTATCTCCTCTATGTGCACAAACATTTCTCTTGGTTACCGACCACCTCTCCCTGCTCCTGTCTGATTGCAAGCTGCCGTTAGTCAGTTTGACATGGCAAGTCACTCCCTCAGAGGTTAATAATCTCAAGCACAAAAGCTTTGTTTATCTAAGTAAATGCCAATTTTTAATGTTTGGAGCTCTGTAGTCTTGTGGACTACACTTTACAGACCTCCTCATGTCACTGTCATAGGAACAGTAGAGCCGATATGTCAATCACTGCTATAGACCCACCCCATAGTCTGACCAGGAAGTGCGAGTCTGAAGCTGGCTGTCGCTTTGTGAAACTGCATGGTAAGAACACCCCTTTAAGCCTGGCACGGGAAGGATGGAGAGAACTGCCTACAGAGTACCCATGGGTCGGACATTACAATGGATGGAAGAAGTTGATGATATTTGTTAGGGAGGGATATGACAATTGCATCATGGGTAATTGCCCCCCAACCATTTCTCGTAAAGTCCATGATAGGATTGGGGTGTTGCCCATTTCTAGAAATTCCCAGATCTCTCCCCCCCCCCCCCCGTACCTGGAGGAGAGCCCATGAGACGCCCCGACACTTCCGAGCCGGGTAACTTCTTTTTGAGGATGGGAACAATCTTTTCATCAAAATATTCCATAGCCATAGAGGAGATGTCCCGTAACTCTTGCAGGACCTCATGAGCTCGCTGAGGGGATCTTGTCGAATTGACGTATCGTAGTACATTGTAGATTTCATCAATAACCTGCAAGTGAAACGACAGTTCACACACAATGCAACGGACAATAGGCAACGTACGACACATGGGCGGTAAGGGGATGGTAGGCCCCTAGTCCTAGTAATTAGAGACGCTATCTACTCCCCTGACAGGACAAGGCACTTCTACCTATGGGTTGGAAACAACCATTGGTCTGACCCTGTACTCGATTTTCCCAAGTCAGTAAACAAGTTCCAGGAGCTCTAGAAGCCAGCGCATGCGCAGATCTCGCTCCAGCTGTTCCTCAATGATGTGCTAGTGCGCATGCGCTAGTTTCCGACGCTCCTGGCACCATTCTGCTGACCTGGGCCATCTACCGCCTCGGTAACAGATCTATGCCATGCCAAGTCAGCAAAAAAGTGCAAGTCTCGGAAGCCAGCGCATGCGCAGATCTCTCGCATGCGCTGGTTTCCGATGCTCCTGGCACTTGTTTGCCGACTTGGGACGCCTACCGCATCGGTAATGGATCTAGGCCATGCCAAGTCAGCAAAAAAGTGCCAAGAGCCTCTCTACTGATGTGCTGGTGCGCATTGCGCTAGTTTCCGATGCTCCTGGCACCGGTTTGCTGACTTGGGCCACCTAACGCCTCGGTAACAGATCTAGACCATGCCGAGTCTGAAAAAAGTGCCAGGAGCATCGGAAGCCAGTGCATGTGCGGTAGCAGATC
Organism: Phyllomedusa bahiana; assembly: GCA_025379985.1. Taxonomy (NCBI): domain Eukaryota; kingdom Metazoa; phylum Chordata; class Amphibia; order Anura; family Hylidae; genus Phyllomedusa; species Phyllomedusa bahiana. The sequence continues at coordinate 24,061 of JAODAL010039212.1, forward strand.
TAGCTCAAGCTGTTCCTCCCTAAAGTGTTAGTGCGCATGCGCTGGTTTTTGACTCTCCTGGCACTTGTTTGCCGAATTGACATGGAATAGAGCTGTTACCGATGAGCTAGATGCCAGGAGCATCGGAAACAAGCGCACGCGCACTAACACATTGATAAGGAACCGCTTGAGCGAGATCTGCGCATGTTTGCGGACTTAGGGCTATCTAATGCATCAGTAACAGCTGTAGACCATCTGTCCTGATATTAGGAAAGAAAGGGTTTGGACATTGTAACATGGGGGAGGACGGAAACTCAAGTGCATTGCATCTCAACTCTTGGAGGTCTGTCATCCAGGACTTCAGGGCCAACTCTAACCCAGGTCCGAAATGCTACTGTATATTGGTGGAGGTGTGGAGATCACAGCACGGGGGGCAATGCAGACTCAGGAGCACTGTATGGAAACTTGGAAGAGAAAGAAGGGGGTGATCCAGCACTTCTGTCCCCAACTCTTATCTATGATCTCTCTATTACAGTCAACAAACTCTCTACAACACTCACTCGGTCCCCGCAAGTCCGCTGCACATTGCGGTAATCCTAGACTCTGCCTATCTTTCAGAAACACACATCCAAAACCTCTGCCTACTGCCTCGCCGCCTCCACCTGAAAAACATCTCTCGCATCCGCTCATCTCCTCGCTATACACAACAAAAATCTGGTCCATGCCCTTCAGTCATCTCCCGCCTTAGACTACTGGGCAAAACATCCTTCTGCAGCTGGCCCCCACAAGCCCCTCGCTCCCCTCCAATCCATCCTTAACTCTGCTGCCCGTCAGATGCCACCTCTCGTCACTACGCTACACCCTGCTCTCCCTCTGGCCAATCCCTTCACAGGGCTTCCTCCCATTGCCCAGCGAATTCATTTCAAGCTACTAACCATACCTCCAAGGCTCTCCATGACCTCTCCCCTCCATACATCTCTGACCCTAATTTTCAAAATATCTCCCCTCACGCACTATCCGCCCTCACAGACCTTCTCTCTCAGCTCTCACCTCCCCTTATCAGCTCCTCACAATCAACCATCTCCAAGTACTCTCCCCTTTGCTCACTCCCCACTCTGAACTCCAACTAGGCCCAACACAGCAGACTCTCTCTCCTACTTTCACCAGCTTCAAAGCAACACTGAAAACCCATTCGTCAGGTAATTGCCTATAACCTTCACTAAACTTGTCACTACTTCCTCCACAGAACAATGTCTGCCCCTCACCTCCTGGTCTCTTTCCCCCTGCCTTGTAGATTGAAAGCCCTCGCGTGTAGGGTCCCTCGCTCCCTTTCCGTGCCAATTGGTCATTATCCCTTATCCACTGTACTCGTTTGACTTATGTAAGTATTTAACCCCCCTCGAATGTACAGCGCCCTGGAATCAATGGCGCATTAAATAAATAATAATAAATGTCCCCCCGCCAATATGCTATAGCATGTAATCAGCATGGAAAGCTTGTACATAACAGAAGTGTGCCTATGCTGCTGCTTAATCAAGGAGTTCCAGCCGTCAACATTAAAGCGGGTTTTGCCACGATGATAATGTGACGTGAATCCCTTCCAAAAATTGGTATTTAATCACTTTTCATAAATAATATGTACATTACAAAAATGAAAGCCTGTGAGAGCTACGACTTTCTTTACAAGCCCTTAGTTACATAAAAGTTTGCATTAGACACGACCAGGAGAGCTGACAGGCCGAGCTTGCCTATTTGCACTTCTTATCCGATAACAGGGAACATGAATAAGCTTGTAAGGGGCTGTGGAAAACGATGTTGTGTCTTTTGTATAGCGAATCCACTGGTTCTAATGTAATTTAAATTTAAAGTACACATTGCACAATGCTTCCTTACTGCTCAGCCCCCCTCCCTCTCCCCTGTAAGGCTGCTATGCTTTGTTTATAGTCTCTCCTGAGCAGATTAAAGGGAACCTGGTACATAGTTTTTGCCCCTCTGGCTAGGCAGCAAAACCCAGTGGCAACCTGCTTTTTCCCAGCGCTTTTGTCCCTTATTCTGTAAGATGCTGGAGTTTTCATGTATTTAAATGCTCAATCTGCAGTTTTCAGCCAAAGAGTCATTCAAAAGAGTCCTTCATGTCAGTTTTTTTAAAACCCCGGGGCCAATCGAGGCTAGCCCCGCCCACCTCAACGACAAACCTATTACTTTGAAATGGGTGAAACATGTAAAATAACTGTCAGTGGGTGGAGCTAGCCTTTTGGGGGGTTTGGGGCCAACACCCCGCTCATGAATAAGAATTGAGGTAAATGCTCTAAAAAATGCTTTCATCTACGAATAAGGGGCACAGCGTGGAACAGCAGGTCTGACACAGCTTGTGCTGCCCTCACAAGGGGCAAACTAAAGTGACAGGTTCTCTTTAAGAGCTAATGAACTCACTTTGTGGCAAAATCCCTTTAAGGGTAAGTTATATGTCTGACCAAATATGATAATTGTGTGTGGTCCTGAATGAGGTTAGAAATATCTAAAAGGCCCTTTGCAGAAAAAAATAAATAAATAAATAAATTGAGGGGGCCGTTGTGTGGCATTAGGCTATGTTCACACGGCGTAATTGCGGCACGTACAGTATGCGCCGCACTATGCCGGGTGTTTCGGGAGTCGCGTTGATCAGCGCATACTCCAGAGGCACAGGGGCCGAACCTATTAGAAACCCATGGGAATATGTATAACGCCGTGAATAAGTAGCATGTCAATTCCCTTTTCCCCGCTCGCCGTATTTGCGACAGAGAGAAGAGACTAATCCAAGTTCTCTATGAGAACTGTGGATACCGAAAAGACTGGGACGGATTTCAGCCCGTAATTCGCGCAGTACGGCGCAAATTACGGGCTGAAATACGTCCCAGAATAAGCCGTGTGAACATAGCCTAACACACAATACGCGGCGAAATGCGTGCCAAATTGCGCCGTGCGAACATACCCTTAGGCTGTTGGACAATGTCACCTGTTTGGGTACCCTAATAGGAAAGAAAAAAGTGCCACAACGGAGCCATGTTGGGCCCATAGAGCAAACAGTCCTAATTATGTTCCATTTCCAGGTGATATATATGTTGTGTGTGTGGGATGGTAGATAACGTTTATAGAATAAAGGATACTTCCGGCAGATAGCGTACAATTGTGTGAACGGACCCTTACTGCGACATTATAGGAGATTAGGAGCAGCCGCCAGCTGATTCCGTGTTGTCTGCCCTCTCCCGATATGTAATGTGCTGGGTGAAAGCTACATAGCCAACAGGTATGACCAGACTGTGCCAAGCTGATTGGCGTCTCATAGGCTCCACATAAGAGATCAGTCACTGGCACCTAGTGGTCACTGGAGAAAAGTGCACATCGGATCCTATAAACATCACAGATCTTGTGGACGGGCTAAGTTCTCAGGTCAGGGATGGACACCTGAAAGCCCTGCCCTGGGCACCAAAAGAGCTGGTTCTACCCCTGCAAAAAAAAGGCCGGTCATGAAGCTTCTGTGCCCCAATGCAAAATTTAAAGCCCCCCCCATTTATATCACTAGTATCTTATGTGATGCATTTGATGTGCCTTTAGGCTCCCTTATGACCCGGACTAGGTAGTCACTGCTACCGCTGCACACAACTTCCTTATTCATGACCGCAGTATCAGTGTGTTACTTAGGTGGCGTTCACATGGCGCGTCCCTGTGTATCTGCTGTTGAAAGTACGTGCTGGCCAATGCGTACTTTCTACAGCGCTATGGCCCGGACTTCTGCTCACTTTGCTTTTTCCCCGGTACCTCACTTCTTTATACGGGAATACACCAACTTATCAAAGGGCTCAATGAGCGCTATGATTTCACAGTATTCGCAGGGCGTATTTGGGGTGCATTGCAGCGCAATTACACGCCAACGTACACCCCGCAAATACAGCGTGTGAACATAGTCGGAGGACCCATTTGGGATCCGAAAGACGCATCCAAAACGCAGCTGCGTAGTTTGTTTGCTCACTTATTATTAATTCTTGTGTATTGTAATGTGGGTATTTGGTTTGGGTTTCTCTCTGTTAGTGAGTAAAGGGATATATTAGGGTCCTCTTAGTCTAGGTTCCTGTCGGGGTCGCCCTTATTAGGGCAGTTACCCCAATTTTGATGGGATAGGTAATTAGTATCTGTTTAGGGTCATCTTTTATAGATCTCTTATTGAATATAAATAAGTTATTATTTAGGTCTTACTATTGTGTCCAAGGTCTACACCCCTTTTGTGGTTTTCTAGTTGATATAAGTATGGTACGTACCTAGGAATGACATCTGGGAGTTTCTGTGTCTGCTCACTGATTAGGACACAGGTGGGGTTTTTTTTGCCCTCAATTTTTTATTATTTTTTTGTGGGCTAAAAGTATAGTTTTTAGGGCTGGTTCACGCGGTGTTTTTGGATCCCATTTTGGGTCAGTTTTGGATCCGAAAATCGCATCCAAAAATGCAGCATCAATCGGCTACAAAACGCATCGAACACACAGCTGTGTGGTTGGATGCAGCAGGAACGCAGCCTCTAGTTTATTATAGGCGTTATGTAGCACATGGAAAATTGAACGTATTCTGGATTATCCTTAAAACCTGCAGCTCAGATTGTGAAACCCTCTCACCACCCCCCCGAGAAATGGAATTTCTAGCCTGTGTCTGTAAATCCTCACCCCAGCATTTGTGACTGTTAATTACTGCATTATTAGGTTATAAAAGGGGCCTAAGCAATTTTTATGGCCCCTTTATAGAAACAGCTGTCCGGATACATGATAAACTATGACACCTCCACAAAATACTCTTAATTTATCTGCCCCCAGCAGAAGCGCAGTCCATGATTGCCCTCTAGTGGTAATAGTATGCAATAACCCTCATCCGACAATCATGTGTACGCCCCCTCACCATAATGTCAACCAGTAAAAGAGTAGGCAGATATGAGGAAAGGAGAGAGAAACCGGACAGGTATAAGACACGAGGCCAGACTCTAGTCTGTGTTCATAGCTTGGGGTCAATCCTGGATTGAGCTGTGTCCCTTATTCATGCTTACCCCGGGACCAGGAAGCTGAAACATCTTGTAAGTGTGAATTCTTTCCAATTTTATCCCTTTATTTTCATAACTGATTGATGCGTATGCCATAGCCATTGTTATTATATTCTGTTTATGTAAGCACTAAAAATCATTTTAAAATTAAAGTTAGCCTTAATTCGTAAGTTCTTGTTGTTGCACGGATCCATTTCCTTGATGGAGTGTATTTTTCTTTGGTAACTGCTGAGAGAGCAGTGAGTTGACCTGTAAGCATTTTACGTGTTTTTAGAATATCTGTTAGGAATCAGATTCCTTCCGGCTGATTCCTTTTTGATTATTGAAGGAAGGTGGTGGAAGCGTGTATTTTTTTTGGTGGGGCTGGAACTGTCTTGTGGTACGATTTATGCTTGATTCGCTACCCGAGTGAGAGGTGAGCGCGAGTGGAAATAACTCTACCCCATTACAGTGGCCCCCAGTCACGTGCTGGTGAGCGGGTACGTGACAATAGGGCTCCTGCTGCGTCTTTCGGATCAAGAATTGACATGAGAATTCTTAGAACGGAGCCGAAAGACGCAATGAGACGCGTATCTGAACGCCAATGCGCGTTTTACATAGCAAGCAATGTAAAATCACATTGCTAGAGGAGTGTTTGGGTCCTAAAGACGGGACTAAACACGCATCTAAAAGCGTATGTTCACACGGACGCAACATGCCGCGTGAACATACCCTTACTGGTAACATTGACGTATGCAACTTTTTTTTTTATTCCTCTTTTTGGGGGATGCAAAGTGACATAAACCCTCCCCCACCCTCCCCCACACACACACGGGACCTACAGTTGTGCGTAGGAGATAAATGTTATATTTTAATAGATCGGACTCCAATGGATCTGGCCAAACCAATTACGTTTATTTTATTTTTCCCTTTTTAATTGTAAATCTGCAAAAGATGCAGTTTTTAACATTTTAAAAACATTTTCTTTCCTTTACTTTTAGCTTCCTTAGAGTACTTGCCCATTACAATCACCTTTACTTTACACTATTATAACATGGCTCTCTCTTAAAGGGGTTTTATCATTTGAAGCGTTTGTGCTCTTGAGCTAATTCTATGAGATTCAATTTCAAATCCAGGGGAGAGTCTCTCCTCTCAGTAGGTGTGTCTCTCCTGCCAACAGGCGTGTCTCCCCTCACTGAAGAACTGTGACATCATCATTTTGTGTGAAGCAGGGGAAGGGGAAGGTTGTCTGGAGAGGATGGCTCTGCAGCCTCCTGCAATGTTCTCTTGTCTGCAGAGCCGTCATCTCCAGGCTCCACAAGCTCCTTGCTGTGCTATAACCAGTTATACACACAGCCTGAACTGATGAAACACATGTGAGGAATGCACACTGCCCTCCTCTCTCCTCCCCCTCTGTTATCGGGCGGGAGGCTGTGTCACTGTTATATGGAGGGAGCACAGGATACAAAACTGTGTTATATGAGGGGATCTATGAGTTAAAGTCAGTAATTGCCCAGATCGTTCACCTTAGAGCTGGGAGATGAATATACAGCCAGCAGCCCTTCCAGATAGCTGGATTCACTTTCAGTTTTAACAGCTCAGTGGGGAGAAAACAGAGTGTACAGGCAGCCAATCACAGTGCAGGGGGCGTGTCCAGAGTTTCCTGTCTGGGGGCGTATCCCAACAGGCTGAATGAAATGTCAGCCAGCCAATCACAGTGCAGGGGGCGTGTCCCAACAAGCTGAATGTCAGCCAGCCAATCACAGAAAAGGGGGAGTTTCCCGACTAGCAGCTGCAAAAAATAGCTATTGATGCACTATTGATCTGCTATACTAAGTGACTTAGGTAAAGCAAACCAATTGCAAAAGTGCTTATTTTTACTGTCCCTATAATCTGAGATATGATCTTTGTAGCGAGAATACTCCTCAGGGTGTAATACATGGGCTAGATGCCCATTACGGGGTGAAATACAGGGCTCCATAACATTTTGCCCGCTTCTGGCCCACCCACCGATTTCTGACGACCCAGAAACTAACCCCCCAAAAGGGGTGGAGCTTGCGAAAAACCAACCACAAAACGGGTGTTCCTGGTCAGTTTGGCACTATCAAGGAGCGATTACGGTCAATCCAAGGGTAATTTTGGCAGCTACCTCCTGCCAAGTTGTGCAAGTCTGGTGTAATAGAAGCACTAACATGGCAGCCATAGAGACCTTCATTAGGTCTCCGGCTGCCATAAGAAGCAGTTCACGTCACTGAGCCTGTTTGGGGAGGGAGGGGTGGCCAAATAGAGGCTGTGTCACATTTACCTCGGCATCTAACTGGTTAACTGGCCCGGATCTGAGTCAACTCCAAACCCGGCTGCTTGACGTGGGTGTCCGCTGTAATGAACAGCCAGTAGCCGCCAGGTATAGAGTGGGCTCAGTGAAGGTGAAATGTTGCCAAGTGGTTATAGATGTGTTCCCAAAAATGCACTTTCGCGCTGTAGGTCGGCTCATAGCAGGCTACGAGCCAACCGTCTGAGAGAATGAGGACGGCGGCGCTTGCGGTTGTCCTCCCCATTCATTTTTACTGCAGGGCACACTCACCTTGACCATACCTGGAATTCCCATAGAAATAAATGGGGGAGGACAAGAAACCTCATTCTCCACTATGGTCGGTTCATATCTAGCTACGGAAGTGGGTTTGTGGGAACACCCCTTTAATGAACTCAGAGCGGTCTGTCTATAAAAGTTATGACCATGGAACCCCCTGTGACAGAACAACATGGCGGTCTACCCAAATTAATACTGAGTGCAGCACACAAGGGGTTACACAGCGGAGCTTGCTTGTTATTCTGTCGTCCTCGCTGGGCCTCCGGGGGTTAAGGCTCACATAATGCCGTCCGGATTATTCTTACCTTGCCGGGGATGAAACAACACAGATTAGAGTCGACGTATTTCATAAAAGTCATGTTCAGTAGCGAGAGCCTGGTCTCCACCGCAGCCAGGATGTCGGCGTGACGCGCCAGCGAGTGGTTCCTCCTTTCTGATTCTCGCCTGCACGAAAGAGAAGGAAATCAACACATAACATAGGACGAAGGACCAGGTCATCCAGCTTCTCCTCAGAACATCATGTATAGAAAACTGGGGAGGAGGAAATCTGTGTATTAGACAGGGCTGTGGAGTCAGTCGGTGCCTATTTTGCAGGAGTCGGAGTCGGCATACAATGGACCGACTCCCAAAATATATAATAAGTTGGTCCAGTTAGTTCGATGCAAAGAGCAAGAGGAATTGGGTCCGGCCAGTGCTACTGCCCCATATCTTCAGCCTTATCACATGAGGAGTGTAATTGATGACAGGGAGCAGCAAAGCGCTGCCCCCAGGGAAAGATTCCGCTCCCATTACAGATTTCAGCAAAATTTTCACCTGCTTTCAAGAAGTAGAAGAGTTCAAACCATTCATCAAAACTGACTGTGGCGAGGCAATTCCTCTTATACCCGACCTTGTTAGAGATTTAGCCCATGTTGTCACCGCTTTGTCCCCAACCAAAGTTAGTGTAGAGAGGCCGTTCTCTAGCCTGGAGATAAGGAGATCAGATGCAAGGTCATGTATGCAGGATCTGATGGAGGCAATACTATTTCTCAGAACAAATTCAGAGACTCCACAAATGTTCCTGCAGCGTTTTGCATATTTACAGTTTTTTTGTGTTCTAAAGTCATACCCAATAAATATATTTTACACTGACAAGCAAAGGGTAACAATGTTTGAACTTGTGACTTTCAGGTTCCATATCTCACCATCCACTACAGCTTTGTACATGAGGCTACTGTAATTTATATACAGTCATCTTACATATCTTATACATAAATTTGACTTGCAAGTATTTAGCATCTGCTTAGTTCTGCAGATTCTTTCCTGTAACTGCATTGTCACTGTTTTGCTCCTAAAAATCAAAATGTAAATTTTTATTATTTTGTTAGTATTTGGTAAATCCACCTTTGGTTTTCAATACTGGCTGAATCCTTCTGGGCTCTGGATCAGATTCAAACAGGTCTTGACCAAAATCTGATCCCAGGTCTCGTCTACACATTCCCAATGTTGGTGCAGACTGGACTTGTAGACAAATACAGCATTTTCTTCAACTCTACCCACAAGTGTTCAAAAGATCAAAACATTGTTACCCTTTTGCTTGTCAGTGTCTGTTCTACCCAAATAGATTGATTATTGTATCATAAGGTGATAAACAGCCTGATGTTACCACTTTACTACAGTAAAGTTATCACTTAAACATGCGCCGTGTACGAGGGAGTCGGGGGTTTGGGAAATTGAGGAGTCTGAGTCATGGCTTTGGCTTGCAGACTCCACAGCCCTACTACAGCATGTGGGGCAGCGGGTGCCGGAGGTGCCAGCTAATGACAGGAAGCACTATATTTCCCAGTGATGCAAATCTGCCGCTTAGAGTTTAGCCGTGAAGATTGTCTAACAAAACGGAAAGAAAAAAAATTAGGTTCTCAAATGTCTTGAGTCTTCTTTCATCTCTCTCTGTTTTCTGTCATTTAGGCTTTTCTACTTTTGTAGCCTCTCTTTTTTTGCAGCCGAGCAGCAGCATTTCTTTTATCCTGTATAACTATAAACCCCAGGAATCTTTGCTAAACTTTGTCTATCTTCTTCCCTTCTAGCCTCAATGCGCACATCCTTGTTTCCTACCTCTCATTCAAAGCCTTGGGTGCAAGGACCAAATGAGTGTGACTTTGAAGACTGCCCTTAAAAAATCCACACTCCTTTAGTCACCTGATCTCCTGGGCTGGACACAGACACAAAACTACTGAGATTACAAGATGTAACTCAGGATCAGTAAGGTATGTACACAGTGACTGCACCAGCAGAATAGTGAGAGCAGCTCTGGAGGATAATACAGGATGTAACTCAGGATCAGTACAGGAGAAGTAATGTATGTACACAGTGACTGCACCAGCAGAATAGTGAGTGCAGCTCTGGAGTATAATACAGGATGCAAGTGAGGATCAGTACAGGATAAGTAATGTATGTACACTGTGACTGCACCAGCAGAATAGTGAGTGCAGCTCTGGAGGATAATACAGGATGTAACTCAGGATCAGTACAGGATAAGTAATCTATGTACACAGTGACTGCTCCAGCAGAATAGTGAGTGCAGCTCTGGAGTATCATACAGGATGTAACTCAGGACCAGTACAGGATAAGTAATGTATGTACGCAGTGATTGCACCAGCAGAATAGTGAGTGCAGCCCTGGAGGATAATACAGGATGTAACTCAGGATAAGTACAGGATAAGTAATTTATCTACAGTGACTGCACCAGCAGAATAGTGAGTGCAGCTCTGGAGGATAATACAGGATGTAACTCAGGATCAGTACAGGATAAGTAATATATGTACACAGTGACTGCACCAGCAGAATAGTGAGTGCAGCTCTGGAGTATAATACAGGATGTAACTCAGGATCAGTACAGGATAAGTAATGTAATGTATGTACACAGTGACTGCACCAGCAGAATAGTGAGAGCAGCTCTGAGGATAATACAGGATGTAACTCAGATCAGTACAGGATAAGTAATGTATGTACACAGTGACTGCACCAGCAGAATAGTGAGTGCAGCTCTGAAGTATAATACAGGATGTAAGTCAGGATCAGTACAGGATAAGTAATGTATGTACACAGTGACTGCACCAGCAGAATAGTGAGCGCAGCTCTGGAGTATAATATATAAAGCCAACTCCACATACAAAAGCATTTTCTAGAGAGTAAAAGACTTCTACCAGCCCACGTCCTTGTGGATACAAATTCATAATTCCAAATTTGTATATTCGGAGTGAAGGAGACTGGGGAATGTACACGTAAGGAATGTGTGTTCCTGCATTTGGCAGCTAGTAAGGAAAACTGCCCGGGGCCGGCGGTCCTGCTCACACTGCAGGCGGTCCTACCTCGGCAGCTGGGCCTTGACCTGTTTCTGACACAAGCTGTGATAGCGCTCCACTCGCAGGAAGCCCTGGTTCAGCATGCGCTGACACTCCAGATCCATGCGCTTGCACACCTAGAAGACAAGAGCAGATGTGAGCCAGACGACTTCAGCTTTTCACTGATAAAGACCATATACGACCACATACATCATAGGAGATCGGCTACTCCTTCCCCCTTATCACTAGTCTGTGACTTTCTGTCAGGCAGCCGGCTTGTGCAGGAGCCCTCCCCCACTGCTCTGTCTGCAGTCTGAGAGCAGGAATGCCACGAGCTCCTTACAGGGGGACTGCGCCAGGACTTGTCTTAAGACGCTCAATGACACGGGTGCGAAGCAAAAAGGTATTACTTACCACCCGGGCCCGCCACCAGTACCAAGGACAGGACCCTGAAAGCAAGCTTCACCTCTAACACGATGATGACCCCAGCGTCACGGCTGTCCAATCAGCCAAGAGCGGAGAAGTGGCATGAAGGGGTCACTGCACCTCTGCTAACCCTACTGTGTATGGGGCCCCGGAGCAGACAGATTCACGCCCCCCTGCTAACCACGTGTATGGGGGGCCCGAGCAACAGATTCACTGCACCTCGCACCCCCACTGTGTATGGGACCCCGGGGCAGACAGATTCACCCACCTCTGCTAACCCTACTGTGAAAGGGGCCCCGGACAGACAGGTTTACGCACCTGCTAACCCTACTGTGTATGGGACCCCGGGGGCAGACAATTCCCCTGCACCTCTGCTAACCCTACTGTGATGGGGCCCCCCAGCAGACGATGTCCCCTGCACCCTCTAACCCAAATTTTGTTGGCCCCGGGGGCAACGGATGTCACTGCACCCGCTAACCCTACTGTGTATGGGCCCTGGAGCAACATGCACTCACCCCCAACCCACGTGAACCCCGGGCAGACGATTTACTACCCCCCTGCTAACCCTACTTTTATGGACCCCGGGGCAGACAGATTTACCTGCCCTCTGCTAACCCTACTGTGTATGGGGCCCGGAGCAGACAGAGTCCGCACCCTCTAACCCTACTGGCATGGGGGGCCCCAAGCAACGGGTGCACGGGACCCCTTTCTAAACCCATGTGTAGGCCCCGTACAGACGATTGACTGCAGCCTCTGTCTAACCGTACTGTGTAATGGGGCCCCGGAGCAGACGATGACACGCAGTCCACTCTAACCGTACAGTTATGGGCCCGGAGCAGACTGCATTCACTGCACCTCTGCTAACCCTACTGTGTATGGGGCCCGCAGCAGACGGATGTCACTGCACCTCTGCTAACCCTACTGTGTATGGGCCCCAAAGCAGACGGATGCACTGCACACCTCTGCTAACCCTACTGTGTATGGGCCCCGGAGCAGACGATGTCACTGCACCTCTGCTAACCCTACTGTGTATGGGCCCGAGCAGACAGATGTCACTGCACCTCTGCTAACCCTACTGTGTATGGGCCCCGAGCAGACGATGTCACTGCACCTCTGCTAACCCTACTGTGTATGGGGCCCCGGAGCAGACAGATGTCACTGCACCTCTGCTAACCCTACTGTGTATGGGCCCCGGAGCAGACAGATGTCACGCACCTCTGCTCCTACTGCGTAGGGCCCGACAGACGGATATCACTGCACCTCTGCTAACCCTACGTGTATGGCCCCGGAGCAGACGGATGTCACTGCACCTCTGCTAACCCTACTGCGTATGGGGCCCGGAGCAGACGGATGTCACTGCACCTCTGCTAACCAAGCTGCATTAGCAGAAAAAAAACTTTTTCCAGGAGTATCAAATTGAACCTCTGCTGATTGGCAAAGGGTTGTCTTCTCTAATGAGTCACATTTTCGGCTTGATAGGATGAAGTGTTATCCCCATTTCTCTTGAAGAAGTCACTAAAGAAAATATAGATCCAGCTATAGTGATCGATAGGGATTCGCAAAACCCAGAATCGGATGATTTGGCTTAAACGTGAAGCGGTTCTCCAGCGAAGAAAAACCCCTTTTTATCCATCCTAACACTAAACTCTAAGTTAATGAAGGGGGGTCCTCTGTTCAGTCTCCTCATCTCTAGGCCAAAGTGGAGAACGATTGCCAAGAGTGTCTCTTGCTCTGGAGGACCCATCGTGTCCTGCATTGTACAGACAGCTCATTAGTGTGAATGGACGCTGTGTAATGCTTACTTTCTCCTGTGGTGGCGCTGCAGACAAACTAAACACTTACTGCCAGGTTTCCCACCAACAGCAGCAAGATCAGTCCCAGGAGGCGACACCTTGTGATCAATATATACTCGGGGGAACCTCCTGAAACATGGGCCCGATATCACGCCACATTTATATTGCACAAATGAATGGGCACGTGCGGGGATAACTTTTGATGTGTTGGCATAGTGGCTCCAGGACTTCACTGCTGCCGGATTTACTGCACCCGTGTCGCAAGAAATTTAATACCCGAAGCCCCCCCCCTCCCCCCCACCCCCCCAGAAGGCGCCCCCCCCCCCCCCGACCCCCCCCCCAGAAGAGCGCGCCCCCCCCTCCCCACCGCCCCCCCCCAAGAGCCCCCCCCCCCCACCGACACCCCCAGGGACGCCCCCCCCCCCACCGAAAACCCCCCAAAAGGGGCGCGCCCCCCCCTCCCCCACACCCCCCAAAGGGGCGCGCCCCCCCCCCTCCCACCGACACCCCCCAAAGGAGCGCGCCCCCCCCTCCCACCGACACCCCCCCAGAGGAGCGCGCGCCCCCCCCTCCCACCGACACCCCCCCAGAGGAGCGCGCGCCCCCCCTCCCACCGACACCCCCCAAGAGGAGCGCGCGCCCCCCCTCCCACCGACACCCCTAAGAGGAGCGCGCCCCCCCTCCCACCGACTGCACCCAGCCCCCTGATAACCAGGAGTGGACTCCCCCCCTTTTCGCAAAAACAATACAACCCCCCAGAGTGCCCCTAAATGATCATAAATGGGATAGTTAAAGCACTGAACAAAAACGTGAAGGTTACCCCCCCACCCCCAACACTGCCATAGAAACATAACCCCAGGGAGAACTAAGACCAGTGAGATACATTTTCACTCACAAGACCTAGGTACAGATAGTACTGCCTCCCTGTTTCCCCGAAATGATTAGCAGATAGTACTGCATTTCCCTGTAAAGATTAGGGACAGATAACGCCTCCCTGTCTCTCCCGTAAATGATGTGGTACAGATAGCCCTCCCGTCCT